>PVKU01002363.1:0-232391 GCA_004027475.1 Anoura caudifer
GAACTGGAGCTGGGGGCCCAGGTCACCACGCCAGCCGCCTGCGTGTCAGTGGGAATCGGGACCGAAGGTCTCGGGCTTTAGCCGTGGAGCATTTCATCTCAGGGAGGCCACTGCCCTTGACCTCAAAGCCAACATTGCTTGTCCCCTGTCTGGCTGGGTGTGTGGGCCACTGCGTGTCCCTTCCAGGGAGGACGTTTGTCCTTCGTGGCGCTGAGCTTCCGGGACGTGCTGCGGTGCACCTGTCCTGGGTTTCTGCACATGCTCTGCCGTCGGAAAGCTGTCTTTGCAAACCAGGGGCACCCTGTCCTCGCTGCCTTTTAATGAGGAAGGGTGCGTTGGGGTTTCCATTCCTTCCCACCGCCTCCGTTTGGGGTCTGGTTTTGTTTTCAAACAGGCGAACCGGCCTCCTGCGAAGCTCAACCTGCTAACCTGCCAAGTGAAGACGAACCCCGAGGAGAAGAAGTGCTTCGACCTCATTTCACGTAAGTTCATTCTTCGACGCGGTGCCACGGAGAAATCCCCCCGGCCTGTCCTCGAGGGCATCAGCCCCCTTTCACGCGGGTGCGTTTTAAAGAATTGGCTTTGGAAGAAAAAGGTCTGTATCACAGGGGAGGTCTGTGCTTCCTCTTTCCCCTCGGAATTGCCGGGCTAGGACTTGACCTTGAGGCCGGCCCCGCATGCCTTGTGGCTCTGTGAGCCTAGAGACATCGTCTGGGCTCCCAGCTCCAGTGGTCCTGTTTGTAAACAAGGAGGTTATTCTAGATCAGCCTGCGAGCCGAAAATCCCTCACTTCTTTATAAAAGAGGACGATTCTGCTGTCCAGGCTTCTGTGATCCGCGTGATGTTAGAAATGCGCGAAGCGGAGGAACCCGGTCTCCGGCAGAGCCCTCGAGGCTTTCGTGTTTGAAGTCGCTTTGTCTTCCCGAGCACAGGGTTCGTCTCCCTGCTTCTGCGCGTGTCTCTGTCGGGTGCACATGCAGAAGAGTCGCCACGGAGCCTGCTGGGGCCGCTGGGCGCCCAGCGTCCCCAGCGGAGGAAAGACGAGGACAGAGGGAGGCCATCAAAGTGCAGGCCTGGTGTTTGGGGCAGTTTTCTGTGGCAGGGTTACCCCGCTGCCCAGGGATGTGAACAGAAAGCACAGAAAGCGGTGTTTGTTTATAGAGGGAGAAGTCTCTCCCCCTAGTTGTCCCCCAGCACCAGGGCGGCTCCTTTGAAGATGGCCAGGGACTTATTTACCGTATTTTGTTGTGTATAAGGTGCACTCCTTTGTCCAAATTTTTGAGAGAAAAGTAAGGATGCGCATTATACGCGGGTGTAACGACTATATGCCGTGGGTGTAATAATCCCGTGTGTGATGCGCAATGTGGGTGCGCATTGTACACAGAGAAATACGGTACTGTATAATCCGGTGCTCACAGTACCCTCACCGATGCCTTTCTAGGTCAGGAGACCAAGGCCCAGGGCGGTTAACCCTGGAGCCCCCGTTTCCCTGTTCATGGTACTAAGCGCCAGGAGACCCCTGAGCAGCGTGATGTGGGGGAAGGGTTTGGGTGTCATTAGTTCTGCTCTTCAGATTCTAGACGGACGTGTGAAATAAAAATTGACTTCGTCCTGCTTCAAGCCCTGCATCCCCACTCCATCCAGCAAGGCCCTCCCATTCACTCACCCTTCTCCTCGAAGCTGGGCCAGGCCCTTCGCTTGTACGAGACGGTGGGTGTGCACGTGCAGAGTTGGCCGCGGTGTGAGGCGGGGTCATGCCCGCCTCTGCGTTCGCGGCTGAATTCCGGTTCAGTGCGGGGAGACCTTGGTGGTGCGTTGTCCTCTCTCTCCCGAAGGCTTCAGGTTGGGCTTTCCACGTTCCTAACAAGCAGTGCGTCGCCCTCCCGCCGCTAGCCGATCGGCACGGAGCTGGCCGGGGCTGTGCCCACCCGGGGAGGGCGCGCCACACTTCCCTCCGTGGCACCCCGGCAGCAGCACGAGTCCCAGGCCCTGCGTGCAGAGGCAGCAATTTCAGACTCTGAGCAGCCCCATGGCAAGCCGTCCCCAACCTGCACGCCAGGCACTGGGCGGGCGGGCGATGTGCGTGTGCCTCACCCCCACCGAGTGTAAGCGGCTGCCTGCCTGCCTGCCGCAGACATGGGGACAGGTCCCAGGCAAGACTGGCTATGTGTGAGCGCTCGGGCAAGCTGACGTGGGCCGGGACTCCGTCCGCACCTTGGTTCCAGCGCCTGACTCGGGATAGGCATCTTCAGGCAGAGGCTCCCAGCCTCCCATCCCAGCAGGGCCCGCCCCCTCCGGCTGGGGCCCTCTTGACAGCTGGCCAGTCCAGTGTCACCTTTGCAAAAAGCCCTCATCTCTGTCCCATTCCCTGGGGGTGCGGTGCGTCCGAATATAGACATTTCTCATCCTTGGCTCATTTTCGAAAGATGCTCCTCCCCCCATAGTGTCGCCGTGAAAATGCTTTGTCACTTCTCAAGGAGGATGTCCCTGTGGCAGGCCAGCCCTTCCAGGACTTTGTTCGGCTCCTTGCCCCCAGACCGACCTTGCCCTCCGCCAGTTCAGGTCCCGAGCAACATCCCTGAGTCTCACCGTCTCCACTGGTGGGAGGGAAGGTTCAGGAGAAGATGGATCGAGGCCCGTCCCCTGTGTGGATGGACCCGCAGCGAGTTGGTGGCTTTCTCGGTCAGTTGGAGCCAGAGGCTCGGGCAGAGACGCAGCCTGCCCTGGCCGCCATTCCGTCAGGGTTCTGACCGGCTCTTCCATCTCCTTGTGGTTTTCTCTTCCCTCTCGTTAGGGCTGCTAGAAAGGGTCCTTGGTTCCTAGCAACTGTAGAGTGTCTGAGGATACTCTTCCTTTTTTCTTTTTAAACTTGATATTCTTCTTTGCCTCGCTTTGGACTGACTGCAGCCTGAGAACGTCTGCCTGTCCCTGATCAGGCCCCTCCGGCTGACATCTTGGTGCAGATGTCCAGTGGTTGATTGTGCATGTTGTGCCAAGCACGTGGACAGCCATCAGCCCCAGGACGCTGATGTGGGGATGCTGCTGCGACCGGGAGTCCGCTCAGACTCGGCAGATCCTCGGGCCCCTTTCTGGTCCAGGATTCTCTCCAGGGTCCCACAGGGCAGCCGTCCTTTCTCCTTAGTCTCCTAAGTCTGTAGTTGTTCTATAGTCTGTCCTTGACTTTCGTAACCTCGATACCTTCTTTGAAGAGTATGGATGAGTTTTCCCGTCACATATCCCTCGGCTCGGGTCTCTGATGCTTTCCCAGGATGAGGCTGAGGTTCTGCGTTTGGGGCGGGACTAGCAGGCTAGGCACCCAGCCCCCTCTCCTGCAGACAGGCTCAGCTGCCTAGAGGAACCCTCGTCGGCGTGGCTGAGGCCCCCGTGCACAGGCGTGAGATTCTCCACCGCCGTCACTGAGCAGTCCCTCTCGCTTCCGCGGCGTTGGTGACACCGCAGTCCCATAGCATGCTGTGGTCACACTTTCCCATAATCATCTTTTTTTTCTTTTATAATTTATTTTAAGATATTATTAATTTATTCTTAGAGGGGAAGGGAGGGAGAAAGAGAGGGAGAGAAACATCAATGTGTGTGGTTGCCTCTTGTGCACCCCCTGCTGGAGTTCTGGCCCGCAACCCAGGCAAACGCCCTGAGTGGGAATCAAACCAGCAACCCTTTGATTCGCAGGCCGGTGCTCAATCCACTGAGCCACACCAGCCAGGGCACCATAATACTCTTTTTAAAGATGGCCAGACAATGCCTGAGACACTCGCTTTAGAAAAAGCTTTACTTTTCAAAGGGCCTCAGCCATTACTGTGGGGGCTAAGTCTGTAGCAAGTTCAAGGAAACTGGAGCTTTTGAAAGGCTGGCAATGGTTTTGGACGAGCAGCCTCTGGTTTTGGAAGCTGCCTCGCTTCAGACTTGAATGGAGGGCCAGGAGGTGCGTCCCTTTGGCTTGCAGAGCTGCAGTGACCGGGCAGGGCGGGCGGGCGGGCGGGCAAAGGGTGCCCTTGTGGCACAGAGTTCTGGGAACCTGTGGGGGAGCCGCGCTCACGGAACTCCTCCTGCCTCGCAGATGACCGGACGTACCACTTCCAGGCCGAAGATGAGCAGGAGTGTCACGTGTAAGTGTGCCGCGGAGGCGGGTTTGCTGGGCCGCCCACCGGCCCGCTGCCAGGCGGCTCACGGCCTCTGTGTCGCCCCCTGCAGGTGGATGTCTGTGCTGCAGAACAGCAAGGAAGAGGCCCTGAACAACGCCTTCAAGGGCGATGACAGCACCGGGGAGAACAACATCGTCCAGGAGCTGACGAAGGAGATCATCTCCGAAGTCCAGCGGATGACGGGCAACGACGCGTGCTGTGACTGCGGGGCGCCAGGTGACCCAGGGCCCCCCCCCCCATTCCGCGTCAGCAAACCCAGGCTCCGGTTCTCCCCTCTTGCGGACAGAAGGCCCCGGGCAGCTGGGTCCTGCTCACTGAGCCCTGAGCCGGCAGACCGGGTGGGGGTGGGCTCTGAGGACGGGATCGTGTGAAAGGGGGCCTGGGGGAGCTGAAAAGATTTCGAGGCTCTTTGAGAAAAGAAAACAGAAGCACAGAGGGAGGGTGAGATCCAGGTCATGCAGCTGGTGCGCTGGCCACAGGGGCTTCTCCGGGCGTTTGCCCCGGCCGCCCTCACTAGGGTCTCGGCAGCGACAAAGCCGCTGTCTCGTCTGGGACCCTGCGAGAGCCACCGCTGGGTGGGATTCCAGCGTTGCTCTCCGGAAAAGGAGGGAACCATCCGGACGGTCCGCGGGCCCCTTCCCGCTGTCCGCAGTCTGTAAAATGAGGTGTTTGTTTATGCGTTTGGTAGAGCCTATGAGGGGCTTCGTTCCCAACGGACCCAGCGTATCATTGTGGACTTCAACCGCTAGTACGTTAGACGTGCACGAGCGGGGGAGTTTTCTTCTGCTGACAGTCGGACTGTGGAGCTGCAGGGGCGCGTGGGGCAGCCTTCTCTGGACATCCAGAGTGGGAAAGTCCGTGGCCTGGCCGGTGTGACCAGCCGCCTTTTTCATCCCGAGTCTATGACGACGTTTATAAACACCGACAGCCAAAATAGATCGGAGGGTTGAGAAACACTGGGAGGTTCCTCTTCCCCTGAGGCTAGATGTGGGGATAATTTGAGGAATGAGCTCATGGGGCGTTGGACCCGTTTAAAAATATCTTCTTGGAGGATCTGTTAAGATCTCTTTGGATCTTGTCTTTAGTGGTGCTTTTTCTTAAGAGAAGATAAGGCTCGTGCCTGGGCTTTGAAGCCCTTTCCCAGAGAAGTCACAGCTGCGAGCACTTTTGTTTTGAAAAGCTGAGACGGCGCGGTGACGTGAAAACCCGTTAGAAAGCAGCCTCAGGAACGGGGGAGTGTTCTGACCCCTTCCCCCCCCCCCCCCCCGGCTTACCGCCAGCCCCAAGCGCTCTGTTCTCTCCGGCAGACCCCACCTGGCTTTCCACCAACCTGGGCATTCTGACCTGCATCGAGTGTTCCGGAATCCACCGGGAGCTGGGGGTTCATTACTCCAGGATGCAGTCCCTCACCTTGGACGTGCTCGGGACGTCCGAGCTGCTGGTAATGTTGGCATTCTTGATTTTGGAATGGAAGTAACCCGAGCCGAAAGCTAGCTTTTTATTTTGGGTTGGCCATGCGGATCCTGAGATACACCTGGGCTGGTGGCTGTGGGTGTTTGCCATGTGGGTCGGGGTGATCAGGACTTTATTTTTAAATGAATGGAGTGGAACTCAAACAGGAGCCTTGAGCCCTGGCCCGTGTGGCTCAGGAAGGGGGAGCGTCATCCTGGAACCGAAGTGTTGTGGGTTCAATTCCCTGTCAGGGCACATGCCTCGGTTGCAGGTTTGATTCCCAGTCCGGGCACATATGGGAAGCACCCAATCAATGTTCCTCTTCCTCTCTTTCTAAAAGCAATGAAAAGGCATGTCCTCGGTGGAGGACTTAAAGAAAAAAAAAAGTGTTGAGACTGGTGTAAGATTCCAGAATTAGGACGGGCACTCTGCCTAGGTCACCCCATTCAGGGGACAGACACAGAACCCACGTCCCTGGCAGCGGGGACTTGAGTCATCGGCCAGTCCTAGCCAAGTCTGCAGTCATCGCTTGGCTCAGCCTCCGCTGGACTTTTTCCTCATCCCTTTGCTGTTGACCTTTGGGGGAGATAATATTGGTCTTTGCTTTAACTGCCTTTGTTTCTAAAAAAAAAAAAAGTCTCTCGCTCGTGGCTCAGTGAAACACGTAAGCCCTCAGACAGGAGGAGGAGGTCGAAGGCTTTCCTGGGCGTGACTTTGGGGACAGTGAGGAGCAGACGCCGCACACTTGGGTGGCCCACGGGGGCCGCCCCAACGTGAGCTCCCGCCGGCCGCTCCGAAAGCCCGTGGCTGCCGCTCAGACGCCAGCGTCCGAGCCTCTCCCTCGGGGTAGCTGGGAGTCAGACGGCAAATATTAAGTGGCTATTGATTGCCATTGACTTTAATGTCAGGAGCAGCCGTCTTGACAGCAGATCAATTATTGTGGTCAATACACCTCTCAAGGGGCCATAAATCTTGCTGACGGCTCCGGCGGATCCGACGTGCCTGAACTTGTAATGTGCCTGGACTGCTTGATAAGACCCTTCCGGTCTCCCCAAAGAATTCCTCTGTGGTCTCGGAACACAACGTGGGGAGAAACTGGGGTGGACTCCGGCAGCCCAGCTGGTCACGTCCCTGATGCTCCACGTTGAGCACTAAGCCGGCCTCCGCAGGGTGCTATTCCCAGCGTGCACCGCGGATACTATTAACCTGATGGTGCGTGCCCTCTGCTGCCTGGGCTGTGTGTGCGCGTGCGGGTGGAACCCTGGCACGGGACAGCAGCGTGGACTCGAGCTCTCACAGGGCATTTTCAGAGACGCTCAGACCCCTCGGTCAGCACCGGTTTTCTTAAAGCGATGGAAGCGCTACGTGATTTGGGGTGGAATACTAATTGCTCGTTTTTGTCCTGGGCCCTCTGCGGAGCACTTGACAGGTATTGGTTCATTTGCCCTTTACAGCAGCTCCGTGACCTTGGGACATTACTCCCCCTTTACAAAGGAAGGACTGAGCCCAAGGTTGTGCTGACATTACCAGTGCCAGGGCAGGGGTGGGGCCCCTTCACCTGGTTCCAGGGCTCACGCTCTCTTACGTGCGAGGAGCCTGGGGCGCACACTGGCCTTCGCGGCGGGTTGTCCTGCCCTGTGCCGCTGCTGTCCCTCCACCCCTGCCCCATCCCCAGCCAGCGTTTGACAGCCAGCCCTCTGCGGGGAGGAAGCCCTGCCTCGCCATCTGCCCAGTCCCGGGTGTCCCGGCTGGGCCATTGCAGGCTGCCGGCGTGCCTCCCGAGTACGCCGCGGGCAGGGCACCATGGCCCACCCTCTGGGCACATACATACAGTGCTTCTAGGTGACTTCAAACATAGGTCACGGTGACACGTAGTAAAAGTAACGAGGAAGTGGCGATGTTGGAGTATAATTTTTTTTAAATGTGATTTTTCAAGTTATGGGTTTATATGCTACAGTTTTAATAATGGCTTTCATGAGCTGGTGGGAGCCTAACCACCCCCCACCTCCAATCCGTTATGCCTGCTCACATATGTCTCAGGAATTTAACTGTGCTCTTCCGGGGACTCTGTTGCCTCCCCAAAAGGACGCCACGAGAGAAGGTTGGAAGGAAAACGTTCCCATCTTGCGCAGACGAGATGACCTCTGACCCTGGCCCAGATCTGAGTTCCCTCCTCCCAGGGCTCTGAGTGAGGCGGCACTTGGACCCCGACCCCTCCACCCACCCCAGGCCTCACCCCAGGCCTCACCTGGCCCCTTGGGGTCTGTCCTGAGCCCTCAGGGTCCTAGGGATGGCGCCTGGTGGTGGGGTGCGAGCATGATGTGGCTGTCACACAGCCGTCCTGCTTCCGTGACTCCCACCTGTGTGGCCTGCTGGGCCCCCCATTTTCCGGCCGTGACCCTGCAGCCTCCATCTGCAAATGCTTTGCTTTTGTGAGACTTGGCTGCCCCGTGAGGCGGCACATTCCTCCGTGCGGACCAGCATGATGCCGCCCGGGGGTGAGGTTCCCTGGACCAGCTGTCCCTGGCCTCACTGCCAGGTCCGAGCAGAAGGCGAAGAAGCCTTCTGAGCCCCGGGGATTCTCACGCCCCTCTCCCGTCTGTGGGAGAGTCGGAACGTCTCCCGCCACAGCCCTGGGCTGTGTCATGAAACACAGCGAAGACGCAGATCGGTGCTGAGCTGGCCGCTGGAAGACAGGAGTCAGCCACTCGGTGTTTGCGCCCCCACCCACAAGAGGGCCAGTGCCCCCCCTCCCCCGTCAGGGCGGCCTGAGACAAACGGCGACATTTATCGTTGCATCCGAGGCATCAAACACGGTGCGGGGGGCTCAGCAGGAATTAAAAAGTGCCCGCCCGTGACCAGTCAGAAGGCTGGTCGGCAACCGAGGGCCTGCCACGGGAACAAACACATCACATGCGGCCTCCTGAACGCTTTCACTTGAGTGGTCCCATCTTATCATCGTTACAACCTGGCGAGGCAGGTGTATCTTCCCGACGACAAACTGAAGCTCGGGCTGACAGGCGTGCCTGTGGTCCCAGCCCCGTCAGGAGAACCGGGATACGGGCCCGAATCCTGGACCACGGGCCCGGATGGCGGGGGCTGGACCTGCTTCGGTGGGAGCACAGGTCTTGGGGACATGGGTAAGGACAGACCCCCGCCCGGGGCCCAGTTCCCACGCATCCTGTCCTCACCGGCGCTCGCTCCTGGGGCCTTCCGGGAGCACGCTCCCCTGGAACAGGCAGGCTGCCTCCCATCTCGAGTTTTCCGGGGACCTTGGGGGTTTGCGTTTTGTCCATTTTCATTAAAGGCGAACCACTGCGTTGCTCTGTTTGTTAGTGCCCACTAAATAAGTCATCGGATGGATGCGCCGTGTATAGCCGGGCATGCATTAATCATGGAGCGCCCTGAAATAGGCTTCTGTTGTTACAGCTTGCCAAGAATATCGGGAACGCGGGCTTCAACGAGATTATGGAGAGCTGCCTTCCCGCCGAGGACTCGGTCAAGCCCACCCCGGGCAGCGACATGTGAGTATCCGGCTGGCTGTTCTCACCCCTGCACATGCTCTGGCCGCCTTGACCCCGGCTGCTGAGACACAGGAGAATAAATAGAGCTGGGCACATCGATTGCTTCTTTAGGGAAGAAATCGGCCTGATTTGTTGTTACTGTCGTTGTCTTCAGTCCCCTTACCCTTTAGGGGCGTCCTGCTAGAAATTTGGTGTGGCTGTTTTTCTTAGGAAGAGGCCGCGCAAAGCCCATTGGGCTGGGGCTCCTGCGTGTGAAGGAGGCGTGGTGCGTGTCGCCCCCTGCTGGTGGGACGTGGGTTCACACCTTCCTTCCTTCCTCGGGGATCCTGGGCGCTCCAATCTTGGGTGTCTCCGCATCATCTGAGTCCCCGAGAGGGTCTGGTCTCCCAGCAACGCAACTGGGTCTCATTCTCTTCCCCGGTGTCCTTGCAAATGTGGAGTGTGTTCTTTCCTTCAAAGAGAAATACTTCCTTTGTTTTACTGCGGATACAAAACCTGACGGAGAGCTTGGTGAGCCTCATCAGGCAGCAGCTGGCCCGTCGAGGCAGGGACTGCAGCAGGAGATGCTCCTGCCAGTCTTACCACACAGAGCAAAGGGTCGCCCAGGTCATGCTGGCTTTGGAGGGTGGTCGGAGGTCCGCCTGGTGGGCGCGGTGCCTGGCCTGCCCGCTTCAGACTTCCGCCCTGGTGGGAAGGGGTGGCCCGTCCTCCCAAGAGAGGTCTGCAGGGTGGGGCAGAGGGTGGGGGGAGGGATTGCGAGGTCCCTGGGCCGCCGAGACGGCGTGTGCGTCCTAGCCGAGCGGTGCATCCGGACCGGAGCGTCCCGGAGGAGGAGGAGGGACATGAGGACTCTGGGAAGAGAGAAAGCATGGAGCCTCCTCTGGAGAGGCAGCTTCCTCTTTGGAATGAGCCTGAGGCAGAATCGATGGCACCTGGCGGCCTGAAGGGCTCTGGGCAGCGGTCAGCGGCTTTAGGGGCAACGTACGAACAGGTGCTGGCATGAGGGCCCTTCGTAAACGCAGAGGGTTTCGGGGTTTTGTAACCATGTGGCGGGGGTGTGTCTTTGGGAAGCTGAGGTCGCTGCATCTGTGTGCTTTCGTGTTCGGGTGACCTGGCTCCGTGCAGCCAGGGGCTGAGGCCACCGAAGGGGCATGAGGGCCCCGTGTCCAGTGCGCCCTCCCGGGTGTCAGGTGTCAGGTGTCAGCTACCCGTGCTGGCCTTCCCTTGAGACCAAATAATGGGTGGTTTTAGACGCCTAGCACAAGACTCGCAAAGCCATCATCCTCTCCAGGGGGGCGTCTGGGTGTCAAAGCTGGGTTCCCGCCCCGACCCAGAGAGGGAGCGGGGCAGAGAAATCCCGGTTCCAACCCGATCGGGGGACCCCGGCAGGTGCGTTAACTTCTCAGAGCCCTTTTCCTGTGACATGAGCAGGGAGCCAGCACCCCACAGTCCCTGGGGTGTCACGATGCAGGGGCACGTGTCTTACTAGGGGGGCCATGGGGCCAAACACTGGTCCCCGAAAATCTAGAGGTGCGCTGGCTGACCCTGGCATCGCCAGAAGGCCCCCTTTACTCATGGCCGCGTCCTGGTCTGGTGGATGCGGTCACCTTCCATCTGATCGGCAGCTGCTCTCACCCCGAAGGTCCAGGATGCCAACATTCTTCTGGAGTGTGGGTCAGTTCTGAGCAAAGTGGATGATAAATAATTTCCTCCAGGTGCCAAGAGATTTTGCTTGTTCTGGGGCTAGAGGGTTCTGAACTGTGAATGCCGTCTGCAGGGACCTGCACGATGTAAGTGTCCTCTCTGCGCTGAGACCCCTGCCCCAGCGCTGGCACGGCTACCAGGGAGATGCGCTCCTTCCCACCCTTTTTTCTCCCGAAGGAGGGTAGGTGGCCGAGGTCACGGCCACGTGCCGCCTACTTTCATGCCTCTGGTGCCGTGGTCTCCAGGAGCTCTGGGCTCCCGTGGCCTTCGGCTCTGCTCTGGCACATTCTGCCCACTTCACGCCACACCCAGGTACTCACAGATGTCTTTCCGATGAGTTGCGTCCCACTCGCTTTTGTGTTTCCGGCCACAATATGCTGATCGTGGTGGAAAATACATCTTTAAGGAAGCGACAAGTCAAAGATAAAGCCCCAGGCCTGTGGCGGCTTAGATGAGCTAGTGTTCGGCTGCCAGGGGAAGGGCATGTTCTGGCCCTGGCTTCGTCTCCCACGACACGCCGTCGGGGAGAACTAGGCACGTTCAGGGGTGTGGGCAGATACGAGCAGGCAGGAGGGGGGCAGCCGGACGTGAGTCTGTTCACCGAGGCCGGTACGGTTGCTCTCTGGTGACTTGGGACCCTTATGTCCCTCGGCCCTGTTCTCCCGAAGGAGAAGCAGCCCTTCTCCTGAACGACTCGTGGACTGTGTATTGTTACATTAGCTTCACTGCTTTTCTCCAAGAGCCTCAGCCTTTCAGGAAAACCCCAGGGGGCTGGTCCCACAGCAGTCAAGGTCACAAAGCCATGGGCAGGACCCCGAGAGCCCCTCTAACAGAGGGCCGGCCAGCATCTGGAGGGGACCCAGGGACGGCTGTTGCAGGGGTGCGGGTCGCCGAGGAGAGAAGGAGCAAGCAGCATGCCTCGCAGAGGCACGTGGGTCTGCAAGGGCAGGGGTCACGCAGGAGCTGGTGACGGTAGCAGCTCGGTGGGGTCGGAGCCCAACCGCAGGAGGACCCTCTGTGGGCCGCCCACCGGCACAAGGCCACAGGACCCCTGCACTGGGCCCTGAGGCCTCCCGTGTAGGAAGCTGTCAGGTTTTGATGCTTCTCAAACATGCTCAAGGTGTCGCCGTGAAAACAGGTGCTGCCGTTGTCCCCTGGCGGCTGCCTCCCTGGTTGAGCTTCCTATGAGGAGGGCGGGGGCTGGGTTTTTCTCAAAACCGCCACGGTCGGGAGTGGAGTGGGTGCTGGACGCGTGAGCTGAGGCCCGTGTGTTTGCCCTCAGGAACGCCAGGAAGGACTACATCACCGCCAAGTACATCGAGAGGAAGTATGCGCGGAAAAGGCAGCTGGACGGCGCGGCCAAGCTTCACAGCCTGGGCGAGGCCGTCAAGACGAGGGATATTTTCGGGCTCCTCCAAGCGTACGCCGACGGCATGGACCTGACGGAAAAAATCCCACTGGCCAATGGGCATGTAAGAGCGGGGCTGGCGGCTGCAAGGAAAGGAAAGGAGGGAGAGCGTGGCCAGGCCGTGAAGTGGACGTGCCAGCCAAGTAGTGGGGTTCTGGGGCAGCGACAGCACCTCTCAGGCACTGGGGGGGCCCTCAGGCTGGGGCTCGGCTGCAGATCCTGGGCCACATGGGGAAGGGGTGGTCAGCTGGCCTGGCGCACCCCTGCCCCCCAGTCCCGAGCCCTCCCCAGCCCCTGCAGGGAACCCGAGGGGGAGAGATCCCCAGTTTCCTGGGAACCTTCCTGAGAGGGTGGGGTCTCACTGTCAGGATCCGCAGTGCCTGGGGTCAGCGAGAGTCCTAACCCCTTCCGCAGGAGCCTGGGGACACACACGCCGGTCCCGTGAAACCTCCTGACCCCCAGAGTAAAGGCATACGGGGCTGGGGTCTGCCCTGAGTGCCTGAGCGTGGAGCCTCATGTTCACGTCCGGCGCTGAGAGAGGAAAGTCAGGCCGCAGCAGGGTGGGGCGGGGCACACTCAGCTCCGAGCTCGGCCCCGCCAGGGCAGGTGTGGCCGTTGCCTGCAGCGCTCGCACCCCGCTGGTCGCACAGGGCACTCGCTTGGTCTCTCCTGCCCCACTGGCCAGAACCGCCTTTCAGAAAGGGCAGCGGTGGCCACATGCCCCGACCTAGTCGGAACTGCAGGCGGTCCGGGTAGTGGCATTGGTGGCCTTACTTTTAAGTACAGGATGGAAAACTTGAACTTGTATTTAAAATACACATTCGTATATGCTCAGAGGGCAGGTTAGTGTACAGGAGGCCCGGGAACCTTCCTGGAGTCTTGGAACTGAGACCCCTGCTCACGGGCTCTCGTGATGCTTGTAAGGGACAAGGACAGGACGGGAGGACCGTGAAAGGAAACCCCGAGTTACTCCTTACCTCCTACGGAGCCAGGAGAGGCAGGGCCAGGCCAGTCTGTGGAGTGCAGGTCCCCACAGCAGAGCCCACCATGGGGGTCAGGGGGCGCTGTGCAGCTCAGGGGCGGGTGTGTGGAAGGAGAGAAGGAAAGGCTTTGGGAGAGGGGGCTGGGCGCAGAGGGAACGTCCCCCCGGGATCCTGGGACGCTCCGGTTTGCCCTGCAGGAGCCGGGTGAGACTGCCCTGCACCTCGCTGTCCGATCCGTGGACCGGACTTCTCTGCACATCGTGGACTTTCTGGTCCAGAACAGGTAGGTGCTCTGGAGTCAGGGAGGGTCGACTCCACTCCCTGGGGCTGCCGAGGGAGGAGTCGGGGTTGTGTGGCCGAGCGTGGGCTGTGGCCAGGGCAGGCTTTCCCGTGCAGCCCTACAGAAGCCTGGAGCGTGAGGAAGGGCACCCTCTGAGGGCTCCGAGGGCTCTGGGGCTCAGGAGGACGCCAAACCCCGGAAGGCAGTGACTGTGGCCTCCACCAGTGGATGACTTGTCTCGAGTGGCTTGTCTCATGTCCAAGGCACCTGGTCTCGTTTTACGTTGGAAGAGCCTTTGAAATCCCCTCACAATCCCCCTGGAGCCTGTTTTCAGGGCCCGTCCAGGGCGAGCAGGCTCAGAGGGGTCTGGGGACTTGGGTCTTTGAAAAAGTGGCTTTTGCCTTTTCTAGCGAAAGTGTCCGTAATATGGAAGGAGCTCATCCATCCTTCTGTGGGACAGGATGGGCCAGTCAGATGGGCTTCCTGTGGCCTCTGGGCACTGGTGGGGGTGGGGGAGGATGAGGCGGGAAGATTGTGGTGGTCCGGGGCCGTCCGGGAAGACCGTGCCCCCTGGGCCCCTGCTCAGGTGCCACACAGGTGCCTGGCTCCCTCTTTGGCCTTTTCTGCCATTGCCGTCAGTTCCCTGGGGGCCTACGTCCAGGGTCCGCAGGAGCAAGGGTGGCGCTGGCCCACCCACCTCCTGGCCATTCTGATGGCTCACCTCTCTTCTGCTCCGGCCTCTGTCCCCAGCCCAGGCAGCCTGTGTGTGACTCATGGTTCTCTCTCTCTCTCCCCTCCCCTGTCCCTGGCCAGCGGGAACCTGGACAAACAGACGGGGAAGGGCAGCACGGCCCTGCATTACTGCTGCCTGACGGACAACGCCGAGTGCCTGAAGCTCCTCCTACGGGGCAAGGCCTCCATCGAGATAGGTGAGTGGCCGGCCGCCATCTCCCGTCCACATCCCTGCCGAGACACGGGGAGCTGGCCCTCCGGGCGGACACTGGGCTGCCGTTGGGGCTGCGGACAGACAGGGAAGGGACCTCCACGGGCATGTTCTGCAGGGCTGCCAGGGCTGGGTGTTCATCGGCACCTTCATCCGTAAATGGTCCCTCATTTGCCAGCATCGGCTGGGTGATGAGGGACAGAGGATGGGTCCTGCAGCTGTCCCTGAGGCTGAGGGCAACTGGGACAAGGTTTGAGGCATCTCGCCCTCCTGTCCGTAACCCACGCCTGGGACCAGACCTCGCCCCTGCTGGCCCCTGGGGTGGCAGGTGCACCCAGTCTCCTCCAGGAGGGACCCTTGCTTGGCTTGTCCTGCACCCCTCCCCCCCGCCGTGGGTCCCTGCCCTTCCACCAGGCGCAGGCAGCCCAGCGGCAGCCGGCTGTGCTGGGTCGTTGGGAAATGCCTCTGAGGCCTGTTGACAGGGGACAAGGAGGCCAGACAGGAGGCACACGCCTGCCTGAAAGCCAGGCCTCTTGTTTTTGAAGACTTTACTTATTTGTTTTTAGAGAGAGGGGAAGGGAGAGAGAAAGAGAGGGAGAGAAATATCAATGTGTGGTTGCCTCTCGTGTGCCCCCTACTGGGGGCCTGGCCCGCAACCCAGGCATGTGCCCTGACTGGGAATTGAACCAGCAACCTTTTGGTTCGCAGGCACGTGCTCAACCCACTGAGCCACACCAGCCAGGGCAGGTCTCTTTTTAAGAAAATTAATAATCCAACCTTGTTGACTGAGGCTTACTTAGAAGAAAGGGCACAATTTTAAATTCATAGACAGCTTCCAAAGAGGTGTGGCGTTTAGCACGGCCTGGGGCCTGCCGCGCCGTCCACCGAGCCCAGGGTCAGACACTCGAGGCGAGCTGCGGCGTTCCACATCGGGATCGGTGCCGACTTGCAGTGGTCGGCTCTTTGGTGGCTTCACTGGCAAAATGAGCACAAACCTTGTCTTGTAGAATCTCCCCGACCTTACGCGGCTGCCGTTCTGGGCAGTTACGAGGCCAAGTCAGCCCCGACTGGAACTAACTCCCTGGGGGTTTCGCTGGCCGTGTTCCGCTTCCCTCAGCGCCGCCTCTCTGTACCTTTGATTGTCTCGATGTCAAACCTGCACGCATGTCTGTCACCCTCCTTTCAGCGAACGAGTCAGGAGAGACGCCGTTGGACATCGCCAAGCGCCTCCGGCACGAGCACTGTGAGGAGCTGGTGAGTCCGGTGGGGGCAGGGTGAGGCCCCTTCCGGGGACAGGCGTTCCCTGGGTCCTGATCCACCAGACGGCCTGGAGAAGTCATGGGGGGCAGGCCTCAGAGTGGGTGCGGCCGCCGCTCTTAGTGCTGCTTGGAACCCCGGTTTCTGTCTGCTGGCTTCACGTGTTGCCAGCAGCCCCGGCGTGGTCCCGGACGCCCGGAGCAGAGGCACACTTTGCCGGTCCTCGGGGATATCCAGCTGTGAGCGGGCCCCTTCACCGCGGCGCGCCCAAGTGGGCTTCCTTATTCCGCCCCGCCGCCTCACATCATTTGGGTTGCGACGCACCATCTTTTCTGGTCCTGTTCTGGAGGAAGCGGCCGTGTGGCCCACGGACAGAGCCCACCGGGTGGGGTTGGGGAGGCCCCAGTTTGCAGGGGGGTTCCGCTGCTGTGGTTGGGGAAGTCCTCCCATGTCTCTGCTCTGTGGAGTGGGGTCAGGTACCCCAGTTTGCAAGGTCGCGAGGATCCCTGCGGCACCCCATAAAGCCAGTGCAGGCAAACGCCACTGTTCGCGGTCAGTGCAGTCCAAGTGTGGGATGGTAGACAGGCACCGTTCTAAGCTCTTCGTGGCTGTTGACTCATTTAATCTCGATTGCTACCTTATGGGAGGCTTCCTACTGTGATCTCCATTTTATAGAGGAGGAAACGGCACAGAGAGGTTAAGTAACTCGCCCAAGGTCACACGGGCTACTCTCTGGCCATGGAGACAATGAAGCCCGAGTGTCCTGAGACACCCAGGCTTCTCTCCCGTGCGTCCAGAACAGAGCTAGCTGTCCGCCTTCCCCGAGAGAACGGAGGAAATTGTCCTACAGCGCTTTCTGTCGGGCTTGATTCACATCGTTGAGAAAGCCTGGGGTAAAACAGCTGTGGACACGTTGGGTTTGCTCCCACACGCGGTGGTCCGTCCGACCAGGCTGATTCTGCGGATCTCAGAGATCCCCCTGCCTGCGTGCGGTTTTCAGAGTCCTTAAGGGGGCTGCGAGGTTTGAGCTTCATAGCGATCTGTGAGTTAGGGAGGGGGCTTAACCTGGTGCCCAGAGATTTACATAAGCCAGCCCTGTAATCAAAGGCCAGCTCCCTGCCCCCACCCGCACCCTCAGGACGTCCCCTCCTTGTGGGTGTCTGGGTGGATGGGTGGCAGCTTCCCAGGCTGAGAGCCTCCCCCCACTGCCCCCCGCCCCCGCCCCGGGCTGAGAGCCTCCTCCCAGGGCTGAGAGGCTGAGCAGCATCACCCACAGCCCTTTGCTCTCCTCAGCTGACCCAAGCCTTATCCGGAAGGTTCAACTCCCACGTTCACGTCGAGTACGAGTGGCGTCTGCTGCAGGAAGACCTGGACGAGAGCGATGACGACATGGACGAGAAGCTGCAGGTCTGTGCCAGGCCGTACACCGCGGAGACTTCTGTGACAAGCTCTCTTCCAGTGGTTCCCAGCCTGAAATCAGGGCAGAAAGCTCTCTGCAGAAAAGAGAGTAGAGTTTACTTCTTGCTTGCGTCGATCCCAGCAGGCTCTGGCCTCGCAGGTCCTGCCCACCTGAATTTAAAGGAGCCGCACACGTTAGCAACACCACCATCGGCAGCCGCTCCCCTTCTGGTACAGGGACGAGGAGGACGACCTTGGGTCGGGGGATTCCCACGCTTCGGGGGACGTGGGAAAGAGCCAGGGTCCCCCGGCCAGTGCTCAGGGTCACCTCGTAGAGCTTAGAAACGGCACCTGAAATCTTTAAATGGCACTTAGCGCTCGCGGGCTCCAAGTCTTTCCTTTGTCAGACAGGGTGGCTGACGCCTGAGAGAGGGGTTGGTGCGGCCACGGTGTCGCCGTGTGCAGAGACCAGCTTAGGGCCAGACTGGGCGTGCCGGCCTCCTAGTCCCTTCTCACGAGGCTCCCCGCAGGCGCTTCCGGGGGTCCCGGAAGGAGCCACCGGCACGCAGGTGTCAGGGAAAGTCCGACGCACACAGACTGACCGCCAGCTGCCGCAAAACCAGTGGGGAAGGCCACGGAAAGTTTCCGGGTGTCACTGCAGGACATGGGTGTCGCCGTGTGCACCGAGGGTGTCTGACTAGGGCACATCTGAGACCTGGTAGACAGACAGCCCCTGTGGGCGGAGTGCCTCACGGACTCTCGGAATAAGAAATTTCTCTGCCGAGTTACCTACAAACAGGATCACAGTGAGAACGGCTGACTAGCTTTATATGCTCCCACCTTAAACAAGGAGGAGGTTTGGAGCACCTGCCCAGGACGAGTGCCTCTTCACATCCCGTCCTGTGGGCAGGGACCCAGCAGGGGGCCTCATCCAAGTACACGTCCCAAAGGAAGTGGTCTGGCTTGGATGCCTCCGCCCACTCTGTGTCCAGCAGGGAATGTGGCGGCTGCGGTGAGCGCTCACAGCCGTGAGCTTTGTGGGCATTTAGCAGTGCGCATGCGGAGCCAGCAGTCCTTGAGTTCTGCACGCCTGAGCCGGGTGTGAGCTGAGGGGTCGGCCAGGACCGGGCTGGGCGGGTGCTCCTGTGAGGGGGGGCAGGCGGTACCCTCTAAGCGCCTGACACTGCTGGAGAGGCCGTTGAAGCCACCCCCATTTCACAGGTGAGAAATGGGGTCAGCGAGATTAAGGAACTTGCTCAGGACCACAGCTGTTGCATTTGGAATACGAGTTTAGACCTTGTTTCCCTGAGGCCAGACACATGCGACCTTTAGGTAGAGCAGGGGTCGGCAAACTTACAGGGCCAGAAATGTTCTGGGCTTGTGGGCCTCAACCAGCACAGCCTCTGTTGCTACCACTCAGCCCTGCCAGGGTAGCTGGAAAGCAGCCACAGGCAATATATAAGTAACCAGACATGGCTGTGTTCCAATAAAACTTTATTAACAAAAGCAGGTGGGGCCCAGTGCCATGGTTTGCTGAGCCCCGGGTTGTATCTCAAAAGCACCTGCTCCTCCAGGGGCGGCGGGTGGGGGAGGCTGTTTTCCCGTGAGTGCGCCCTGGAGTGGCTGGGTGCCCGGCACGGCCACACCGTCAATCACCCCAGAGAGCAGGGTTATACACGGGAAATGCAGGAGCAGGTGGGGATAGCTCTGGCTGGTGAAGATGAAGCAGCTTCTGTTTTAAATCCTCCGCAGAATGGAGAATTGCAGGTTGTAGATCATGGCATTTTGGGGAGGGGGTGTTTCCATTCAGAGACATGTGACTTTTAAACCTCACAGCTCTTCTGTGACCGTTGACAGTCAGGTGACCATGCCCAGGTAGAAGCGGTGCACAGGAGATGGTCACCAGGAGCTTGAACGCTGTGACCGAGAGGTCTGTGTGCCCGCATTTCACACACCTGCCCACCACCCCTCTGCAGCCCAGTCCCAGTCGGCGAGAAGACCGGCCGGTCAGCTTCTACCAGCTGGGGCCCGGCGCAGCATCTTTGGCCCGAGATGCCACCGGCCTGGCCAAGGACAAACAGAGGAGCTTCGCACCCAGCATCTTGCAGAACGAGACGTACGGGGCCATCCTGAGCGGCAGCCCGACACCCGCCCAGCCCGCTGCCCCCAGCACCACCAGTGCCCCCCCACTGCCCCCGAGGAACCTGGCCAAAGGTACTGAGCTCTGGCAGCTCGGCCAGTGCATAAGCGGGGTGGTTCGGGGTTTGTTTCGGGAGGTTAGTGGCCGCTCTGCCCCTCCTCGTGAGCTCTGGGCCGGTGGCAGGATGGCCTGTTTCCGTGGGGGCCTCTTGCCTTGCAGTTATACCATTTGCTCCCAAAAGGAACGCCTTCAGGCACAGGGCGCTGCACGGCGTAGAGCATCTTGACTTGGTTCCTGTGCTGGGCAGAGGTGTGGCATCTGCGTGCCTCCGGGACGGCAGGCACTCCTCCCGAGCACCTTCTGTCTGGGCCTTTCCTCTTTGCCTTGCAGCACTCACGACTCCCCTTTGCCTTCACTCTTATTTCTTCCAGGCCTGCACTCCCGGGGGCTTGTGGCCCCTGAGAGTACTTTGTAACTTTGTATCGCTGCAGTCCCCAGGAATGAAAGATACAAAGATGCCAACTTGGGGGGACTTGTAAAATTTAAAAGTACAAAATAGTCCCTGGGGTCCCCCCAGAGCCCTCGTGCCAGCGCTCGCTACGCTCTGTCACTGTCACCGCGTGGTGACTTTGGGTCAACAGGTGCTATTTTTTGTTTTCCTAGAAATGGGAAACGAAGCCCAACTTCAGTGATTTTCCCATCACTGGGGCCCCGCTGGCCATGATGCTCCTGAGGGCGAGTCCAGCCAGTAGCCAGCCCAGCACTGGGCTGGGGCTGCCAGCCACGGCCAGTGGTTGGGTAGGGGCTTCCCAGGGAGGGACAGGAGCCTCCGTGGGGTGTGAGGTCCAGGCACAGAGGCTGCTGTGGGCAGCTGGTGGTCACAGGAGAGAGTCCCCTGTTGCATTTGTGTGGGAGCTGCTTCCTGGGAGGAGCATGTAGGGACAGGTGGTGGCTGGGCCCAAGGATGGCGCTCAGCAGGTGCCATCAGACTGGGTCTGTGCCGGCTGTCATGTGGCCAGGCTGCCGATGTCCTGGGTGTCTCCCAGACCCTCCAACATGGGTCCAGAGGCCCAAGAAGGCCGCCGAGCCTGTCGCCCAGTCATGGGGTCGTACCCTCAGGAGCAGGCCCCAGGAACTAGCCTGCTGACCTCCCTAGCAGCACCCACTGGCTTGATGGGGGGATGCTGAGCAGGAAGGGAGCTGCAAAACCAAATCCCACAGCTGCCCCGTCCTCCCTGCCACCCTCACCAGGAGGGGCCCAGGGCAGGTGGGCGCAGCAGCTGTGGTTGGGTCCCTGGGGCATCTGACCGGCTTCCCCTCCCCACCCCCCCCATGTCCAGGCATGCTCACTAACCGTGTCATCCGCACCCCGTCACGGGCTCATACTGGCTGTGTGGTTGTGCGCACCTTGTCAGGAAAGGTTGTACTTTGCTCTGTTAGGTTGTAGGGAGCGAATGGAAAGCTGTTCGTCCTTATTTCTCGCTTCCCTAACATCTTAGAATGAGGGTTTTGGTTTTTCTCTTCCCACATTTGCAATTCGGGTAGTTGGCTTCATGTCTCCCCCTTTTCCCCCCCTTAGGATTTTTATTTATTTATTTTTAGAGAGAGGAAGGGAGAGAGGGAGAGAAACATCAGTGTGTGGGTGCCTCTCGGACGCCCCCTACTGGGGACCTGGCCCACAGCCCAGGCACCTGCCCTGACTGGGAATCGAACAGGCAACATTTGGTTTGCAGTCCGGCACTCAGTCCACTGAGCGACACCAGCCCGGGCTTCGTGTCTTCCTTTGATGACTGTACTTCCCCTCAGCTTGCCCCCCCTCAGGGGGACTCCTTGTTCTCGGTCTAGTCCACACCTGATCTAACGTGGAGGCCCCCCACAACAGCCAGGAAAGGGGGTCGGCGTGGTCGTGCACCTGAGCGGACGCCGCCCGGGGAGGAAGAGCACCGAGCCTGGGGCAGAGGGAGGACTGTGACCAGGGTGGTCGGCGCTGCGGCCCCGGCGCGTCCCCTGACCTGCTTGGCGTCACCTCTGGCCCACTTCCAGCCAGAAGCGCATCCGCGGGAGGTGGGAGAGAGCCTTCACATGGTGTCTTTGATTCGCACCCTTGTCCCCCTGTGTTCCCTCTGAGGACAGCCCCCCCTTGCAAGACTGTGACCCCCAGGCCCGGGGAAGGACTGAACGGACGGGAGAGAGAGGCCGAGGCCCCATAACCCGAGCGCAGTGCTCAGGGCGGGTCACCGGGTTACTCCCTGGAGAATAGAAGCCAGTGAGACTAGTGTGTGTCAGCCTCTGCCTTCCAGGCAACAGAGGGAGCGACTCTCAAAGCTCCGCCCCGTCTGCGGTCCTGGCGCTGCTCTAGGAGGGTCCTGTGCGCCACCAGGGAGAGGGTCAATAATGCAGTTTCTGTTTCTGTTTTCGTTGTGTGTGCATGCCTGCCTGTGCACGTGCCTGCGTGTGCCTGCGTGTGCGTGTGCAGCTCAGACAGCCTCCTCTGCTCACGCCCCGTGGAAGACGAGCTCTGTGAGTGTGGACGGTGTGAGCCGGCAGCGGTCCTCGTCCGATCCGCCGGCCGTCCACCCACCGCTGCCCCCTCTCCGCGTGACATCGACCAGTACGTCTTTTCCTTTCTCCTCCCTGCCGGTGGGCTTCGTAGGTCCGGACGGCCCGGGGTGGGGAGAGCGCGGCAGGTGCCCGCGGCTGCGTGGGGCGCTGTGGCTGCTCCGCGCCCCCAAGCCCTTCAGCCTGCTCCTCCCCGGCCGCAAGCTCCTGTCTGCCGGCTCCCACCCCGGGGGGCTCACTTGCTGTCTCCTCCGTCTCCCCGAGCATTTCGGTCATGTTTCTGTCTTCCTTCCCCACGGTAGCCCAGGGCGTCCTTTCCTTTGGCCATTTGGTGGGTCTCAATACCTGGGCCCAGGCATTCGGATTGTAAAATCTGGTACGTGCTTCTCTTCAATGTCAACATGTGGGTGACAGTCCCAGAGCCCAGGGGAGGGCCCTGGGGGAGGCTCGTCCCCAGTGAGCTGAGCCGGAGCGTCCCCTGGGTCCGGATGGCCGGCTCCCCAGCTCTGCCCTGCACTGGCCATGGGAGGGAGCGCTCGGCTCCCTGGGGTCCCTCGGCTCCCGGAAGCTTCCCCTAGGTGTTTGCTGCCTCCTTGACCTCAGTCACGATGGAAGGAGCCCAGGCCAGCGGCAGTAGGTGTCCCTGGTGTGTGGCTGCCAGCAGAGCAGGGGGCTATGTCCGGGCGGGTCTTCCAGAGCCGGGGGGGCCACGGGGGCCGTCCAGCTCAGACACCTCCGAGTCGAGTCCCACAGCATGGGGGCACCGCTCGGGAGCCTGCATCCCGAGGCAGGTGTCCGCCTCAGCAAGGACAACGGGAGGAGCATGCGGGACATGGAGGGGAGAGCGTGATGTCTGTCAGAGAGGGCGAGGTGCGGGCCCACGCCCCGCACCCTGTCTCCCCAGCTCGGTGGCCCCTGCTGAAAGCACCTCTCACCGCTCTGAGCCTCAGCCTCCTCGTCTGCGCAGTGGGGAGAGTAGACTCTCCCAGCCCCTCACAGGGGGTGTGGCCTGCACAGAGTCGGAGCTTCCAGTCTTTGCTGGGACGGGCCTGCTCGCAGCAGCCTGGGAAATGGGGCGGGCGGGCCCCTGGGTCCGGACGCACAAGGAGAGTTGACCCGAGAAGGCCCGACTCCCCCCCTGCCCGGGGAGGGGGGGGAGGACAGGGCCAGGGCCCGCCTGGGCCTCAGCCTGGGTTGCTGCTCCTGAGGTCTCAGCTCACAGAGCCCACGGCCGTCCATCTCGGCCTCTCCGCGGGAATTCTCTCGGAGGGAGTTCTCTCAGGCGCATAGCAACCTAATTTTAGTCCCGACTCGAGGCTCGGAAGGACCCCCGGCCAGTCCTGTTCACTGAGAGTCTGCGAGGGACGTAGGCTTTCTCCTTAAGAAATAGCAACAGGAAAAAAGGGAGCCCTTCGTAGAAGAAGTGCCGCTGGGGAGAAGGCTGGACGTGATGCCTGCCCCCTGACCCTCCGCGTCCCTCTCTCCTTCTCTCTCCACAGATCCCCTGGCTCCCACGCCGCCCGCTGCGGCAGCCAAAACGCCCGGTGCTATGGAAGCTTTGAGCCAGCAGAGCAAGCCCGCCCAGCCGGGGCCCCCGCTGGGCAAAGCCACACCCCCGCCCCTGCCGCCCCAGCCACCCAGCCGCCTCCCTCAGAAGAGGCCTGCTCCCGGGTAACTACCCTCCCCTCCTCCCTGTCCCCCTCCCACGTCGCCTCGGGGCCTAGGCACATTGGCCTTCCTCGCCTCTGGCATCCAGGGAGCTTCCACGCGGCCTGTCACCGCGCCCCCACTTGAAATCACCCAGCTGCTACTGTGACGGCCAAGGCCAAGGCATGCCTGGGTTTCACTGGGCTTCCAAGGTCCTAAACACAGTGTATCAAAAAATTTTAAACTGTAAGCTTCACACACACACGTCTGTGTTACACCCCGTGATGAATTTAGATTTCTGTTTAGTACGGATGGCGGGATATCGGGAGTTAAAGTCCTCAAAGCGCGAGGCCTCTCGGTTCTGGGCGTCGCCCACCCGCAAGGCGGCCCCCACGGCATGGCGCCTCCGCAGTGTGGGGCGCGCTTTTTCTACAAACAAGGACGTTCTAGAGAAATACAACCGGCCGGGTCGGGAGAACAGCATGGACTCACCCCCGCCTCCAACCTTCAGGTCCCATTCAGGTTTGGCCGCTTGTGCAAATAACATCGTTGGCTGTGGGGGCAGCCGTTTCCCGGCTCTGGGTCCTTGTGATGGAAAAGGGCTCCTTTTAGCGGGACTAATACTCAGAAGCCAAGACCCAGGCACGTGGTGCGCTCACTGCCGATGGAGCGTCCTGTCCCCGGGCCGGCCTGCCGAGCGGTCTGAACTGGACGCGCACACCCACACAAACACGTGTATGTCTGCATTTCTCGCTCGCTCTATTGAAATCCATGAGTCCACGCTGTCCCCAGTTCCGATTGTTCTAGTAACAAACCACACCCAGACTTACTGACGTAAGCCACGGCCGTTTTACCGCGCTCACCATCAGGAATTTGGATCGGCACTATGGGAATAGCTTGTTTTTGTTCCCCAGGATCGGGGAGCAGCCTTCGCTGGGGGGTTGGGCACAGGCAGGGACTCATCAGCTGGAGGCCAGTGTCCTTGGGGTCCGTTCCGCCCCACACCCCCAGGGGTGGGGGCTGGCTGACTGCTGGAACCCCAGAGGGGGCCGTCGGCTGGGATGTGTGGCCTCTCCACGTGGCCAGGGCTTCCTCACCTCGTGGTGGCCGGGCCCCAGAACAAGTCCCCAGGGATGGGCCTGGCCCTGGAGACCGGCAGGCCACCCCTTCTGCCATAGGTCACTGGTCGTGCAGTGGCAGAGCCAGGCCCAGTCAGGGGTGGGGAAGGTCACGGGCAGGGTGGTCATAGACTCCAGCTGTCCGTGAAGAGTTTGGGGGCACTGTTCTAGAAAGCACCGTAGGGCTCATTCTCCTTTTCTCCCTTTCTGTCCTCGTTACATTCCCTTTCTCTGTGATGAGAAACCTGGCTGCCACGTCATCTACCCGATGAGCGTTAATCCGTACCCGGCACCCTCCCCCCTCTGCCTCCTCCCCCCCGCCCCCCGCACCGTGCAGACGCCCTTCACTGTGGAGGCCTGGGGCCCAGTGTGGACGGGCAGGGGCCTCCCTCGCCCCACTCAGGCACACCCCTCCACTGACACCCCTGTCCCCTGACACCCCAGGGTGGGTCCGTTTTTGTTCATGCCACCAGGTTAGACGTGTATAAACTTCCAGGATATAATCTGCATCCTTTGGTTCTGGGAAGTTTTGTGGATTATTTTTAATGCCTTCTATTTTTTTTCCGTTCCCAATTTAAAGGTAGTTCTTATTGTTCAGAAGTCAGATCCCCGTGGCCTTTCCTCTTTTTCTGAGGGTAAGCTGACTGTGCTCACACCTGCCCCGAATCTCTGGGGTTTGACCTCTGGGAGTTGACTTGTTGCCCGCACAAAGTTGTGTCCGTGTTCGAGCACAGCAGCCCCAAGCGATGAGTCGCAGACCCAGGCCCCGCCTGCTTCTGACTGTGCAGTCTCTGCCCCTGGCCCAGGGTGACTTGTGAAGGGAAGGTGCACTCACCGCCCTGGCTGTGGGGATGCTCAGGCTCCTGTGACCAGAGCTGGTCCCGTGGCCCCACCTGGAGGCCGGGGCTGGAAGTGCAGCTGCAGCTCCTCACGGGAACTCTGCAGTTTCCCTTGCTGTGTGTTGTTTTTTTGCTTGTTTGCTTTAGAAATTGACTTTCTGGGAGATTGTCTCAATCTTATCTTTCAGTTGTTTAACTGAGTTTTATTTCTGCCATCCTATAATTCTGAAGTTAATAGTAGCCTGTCTGTTCCGTAGAATCATTTTCTCTCATCTCGGATTATTCATGATGGGTTTTGGGGGTGTTTTCCTTTGGCTTTGGCTTTTCTGCATAATTTGGTTCTTCCTCGTTCTTTTCCCTTTGTTTTGAACTCTGTTCTTCTAGAGGCCATTTCCCCATAAATTCTGTGCTCCCTGCCCGTCAGCCGCCACTTCAGGGGGGCATTAAATACTGACTGACAGACTGCACCCCAATGCACAGAGCCGCCACAGTGGGTTTACTGGGGAACCCTGAATTTGGGGTTTTTTGTTTGTTTGGTTGGTTGTTTTTTACCTTGGACAGTTCAGGTTCCTTGCAGAAGAGTCTTCCAGTCTCTTGCCTGAAGGGAGCAGGTTTTCTGGGAGCTGAATATAGAAATAAAGTTAAGCGTTCACTTAGTCCCCCTGTTTCTCAGGATACTGCCAACCACTGCACCGGGTGTCCCTGAGTTCAGACACCGTTCTGCCCTCTCCAGGAATAGAAGCTTCTGGTCTTCAGTGGTGTGGGGAGGGGGTGGGGGGCAGTTGCTAGGTTTTTCAGAGGTGGGGCTGGAATGCAGGGACGCAGCTCCTGGAGCAGATGTGGGCAGGCCCTTGTGTCTATTCTCCGCCCTCCCCACTCCCCGCGGGCCGGGGGCTTGGGCTTGTGTGGCAGCCGTCTGAGCCTCCCGTACAGTGAGGTTTCTCCTTCCTGGGGGAGCTAGGCTGCTTAGGATTTGTCCCTCCACTCCCAGCTTCCAAAACGGCCTTTCTGTCTTCAGTTCTCTTTGTCCTTTTTGGTTTAATTTTTAAAAAAATTTTTTTTCCTTGGGAGAAAGTGGAACACAATGTATCTCAGCCTGCAGTTTTTAACCAGAAGACTCTCAGGGCTCTCGAATGCCTTCTTGGCAAGCTCCAAGCAGCCTGTGGGAGCCTGAGGGGGGTGCCGAGCTGTGCTGTGAGGGGCTTGCTCCCAGGCCCGCTGAACGGCTGCAGGCTGGTTTGTCTCGGTTCCTGGGTTCGGGCCGGCACCTCTCTTCACCTCCCTCCTCTCTTCCCCGGCACTGCCATCAGGCTCACTCTTCCCGGGACTGCCGCCCTTTGAGAGACTGTGTGTGGAAGTTGTAGACGAGCCCCGCCGGCTGCCAGCCGCTGTCCAGGGTGCCGTGTGCCTCCCTTGGCTCCTGGGCCTCCGGCTGCTTCTCAGAAGGGCTTCCCACTGGCAGGTTGGCCGAGTCTCCTCCAGCGCAGTGTGGCCTGGCTCCGCCTCCATCACGGGATCATTTTCTCTCCCGTGGGGGGTGGGGTGCAAAGCAGGGGAGGCTTGGGCGCCTGTAAGACAAGTCCAGGTGGAGGGCACCACGGGCACTGCCCCGCGGAGCTCTGTTCCTGAAGGAAAACATGGCCGTGTGCGCTTGGGAAAGACCCAGCCCACCTCCTCCCGTTTCCGTGGGGCCTGCGAACTGAGGATGGTTTTGGGATTTTTAAATGATCGAAAAACCAGAAGATTTCACAACACATGAAAATTATATGAGATTCGGATTTAGCACCCATAAGTAAAATGTCATTGGACGCTGGCATGCCCAACTGTTCACATGTTACGATGGTAATGTGAAAGTCACGACAGAGACCTTGTAACCCACAAAGCCTAGAAGATTTGGCCCTCTGGCCCTTCAGAGGGGAAGTTTCTTAGAGGGTCAGGCCTCCCCGAGAGCATTTCATGGTTGGCTGAGGGCAAAGGGGTCAGTGGGGTCAGTGTGACAACTCTTGTGGACATGGGTGGAAATCAGAAGGCAGGACTGGTCAGATGGGCGGGGCCCTCACCTGGGCTGCATGGTCCTCTCCTTGTTCCTGCCACTGCGGCCTCAGACCGGGCTCTTTGGGCGGCACAGGAAGCGGTCAGCCGGCACTGAGCCTGCCGCTCTGTCCCTTGCTCCTCCCCGACTCCCTCCCCTCCCGGCCGGTCTCCAGCCCCAGGTGTGTGCCTGGCACCGTGTGGGCGGTGCTCCGAGATGCGGTGGGGAACTGGAGATCACGCTCCCTTCTCAGCTCGTAGACATTCTGTCGCTCGTCCTCAGTTTGAGAGATGACAGAACTGGCGTCCCACCTTCCCCGGGTGGAAGTGCCCGCTCAGAGGGACCCGTTGATCCGGAGCAGACTCCCCTGCCCGCGGCCTTTGGCGGTGCCGGGCCCAAGGCTCACACGTGGGCCCCGAGCCAGGGTCAGCCACATTGGTTACAGGCTGCAGGGGCCACGGCGCGCAGAGGCGTGAGTGGCGCTGACCGGTGGTCAGGCAGAGCCCTCAGCGCCCTGGGGTTATGCAGCCCTGGCCTCGGAGACCAAGGCCCTCAGAGGGAAGGGACTGATTAAATGAGGGGCAGAGTGGGCGGCGGGTGCCCAGCTTCCAGCCCCAGGTCCTGTCGTGCAGGCCCACAGGGACAGGAGCCCCTCGGGACCTGGGGTCTGGCACTGTCCTCTGGGCCTCTTGTTCTTCCTTTTTCAAAACCAGAGGCAGCGGAATGACAGTGGATTGAATCTGCTCGCCTGTTGCAACTTGGACACGGCCGACTCCTTTTTAGAAGGGAGTGAGGCACCGGGGCACTGGGGTGTGCAACGTGCCTCAGGCCTCAGTGACCCTGTTTTCCCTTCTTTGCAGGACTGACAAGTCGACCCCCCTGGTCAGCAAAGGCCAGCCGAGAGGACCTGGTAATTGTTTGATTGGGAACGTGGTTAGTGGAGGCTCGGGGCGGGGCGAGGGGGCCGTTTCCAGTCGAGGCAGCCTGGTCAGGGCCCAGCTGCCCTCCCCCCGGCGGCCACCTGCCCTCTGTGGAGCTTCTGATGCTGTGCTGCACCTGCAGTCCTGCCGCCTGCGGCTGCTGGGGCGGGGCAGGAGTCCCCCGCCGGGATCTGCAGGTCCGCGCAGGAGCTGGCCCCATCTGTCCCGTCTGTGACACCTGCATGCTCCGCACAGCGTGCACGGAAGTCACAGGGTTCTTTGGCCTTTGGGGGACCTTTCCCTCAATAGGTGAGAAAGTCCCAGGGAACTCACCTTCCAGACCCGACACGACACCAGGGCTTGTGTATTCACTGTTTCTGTCCCACGTCGTGATGGAGGGGCCTCCTGTGCCCTGGCTCCTTTCCGTCCTAACGCAGTGGGTCTCTCTGGAACAGATGCCCTGGGCCCTCTGCCCAGCACCGCGGCCGTGCAGCCCCCCGCACCGATGCCCAGGAAGTCACAGACTGTAAGTGGGCAAGACCCTCCTGTCCTGCCTCCTCTTGCGGGTTATTCCAGAAGTGCTCAGGGGTTGTCTCCCGCCCCCCTGGCTGGGAGGTAGGGTGGCTTCGTCCTGGGTGCCTGGTCGTCTGGGCCCTGTCACCAGAGCTCCAGGTCACCCCCGTGCACATCAGGCACTGGCTGCCACATTCCCAGCTTGCTGCCCGGCCAGGATCTCTTCCTGTTCCCTTCTGGCCCCTCCTCCGAGTCCCCCCAGCCCCTGAGCACCACTGAGCCGCCCCCTCCTGACCTGACGCCGGTGGGCTCCCAGGCCTGCGGTCGGGAGCCCTGGACCCCATTCTCTGCCCAGGAGCGGGCGCCTCCCTGCCACAGTAACCTCTGACTTCCTCTCCGCCACCCAGACCAAGCTGAAGCCCAAGCGGGTGAAGGCCCTCTACAACTGCGTGGCCGACAACCCGGACGAGCTGACGTTCTCCGAGGGGGATGTGATCATAGTGGACGGGGAGGAGGACCAAGAGTGGTGGGTGAGTCAGGGCCCAGGCCCGGGAGGGATGGGGCTGGATTCCCGCCCTCCTGGCCTGAGGTCTCTTCCCAGGTGAGGCCCCCCGGCCCCCTCACTCCCCCACCACCTGAGTGATCTCAGGCCTGCAGCCACTGCGGCCCTTGTTGGCTTCAGGGGCCGCACCCATGTACACCCACTTCTGCGTGAGCCTGATCGATCCCCAGGTGGGGTCCCCCCTCGTTAGGAAGGGCAGGCCACCCGGGCTGCAGTTTCAAGAACAGCCTACGGGTCCGAAACGAGGCCCCTGCGTTTCTAGGGGTGCAGTCTTGGCGCTGCCCGCCTGGAGTGAGGCTCGTGCGGAGAGCTGAGCTCGAGGGCACCGTCCGGGCATCTGTCATGGCGGCCCTGCCACGAGCCACCATGTCCAGGTGGGAGCTGGGGTGGGGTGACCGTGGCGCTCCCCGGCCACCCTAAGGGTCCAGCCTCAGTGTTCACAGGCTGGGGGACTTGGGCACGCCGCTCATGTCGCTGGGTCGTAGTTCCCTGGCCTGCGCAGGGAGGTCACCACAGCCCAGGGTAGGGGTCGTAGGCCCCAAGGAGAGGCACTACACAAAATGAGGACGGTGGGCTTGTGCAGCCTGCCTGCGGGGGCCCCTGGAGCGCCCGGCAGCATCTGCCCACAGGAGAAAGTCTGCCGGGCCCGCTCCGCACACCACCTCACACAGTGCACGGTGGCCATGGGGGAGCCAGCTGGGCTCTGCTGTGTGGAACGTCAGGCAGCATCCCCAGCAGAGTCTGTGTGAGCTGTACACTCCGTCCCCAGGCTCTGCCAGCATGGCGCCTGGCCGCACTGCCCCTGGCTCGCGTGCCTTCCGGTACCTCCTTGTGGCTTCTTTCCCCTGGAGGGACTCCGGTGTCTCGGTCCTGAGCTCCCTCCGTCGGCCTCGCCACACACAACGCAGGCGGCACAGCAGCCGCCGCTGCTCCTGGGTCCCTGGGCGGCAAGCTCCCTGGGCCTCTCCGGCCTGCCTCTGCCACTGGCCCCTCCCTGCGAGGCCAGAAGCTGCTGCGTCTCGCACACTTGCACACAACCCACCTGCCAACAGGAACCACCTGTTTATTTCAAAACCTGTGGGGACACGGAGCGGCAGAAAGGGGACAGTGGTGAATGCCGCCCATCACCTCGGCCCTCTCCATCCCCCAAGAACCCATGTTTTGGCGATTTTCTTTTCGACTTTTATTTACCTAACTAATTTACACTGTGAAGATCATACTTGACATATAACGTATATAACTTGCCCGGAGCAACAATAAATGGGTCTTTGGAAGTCTTCATGAATGCATGACGACATTTAAACAGGGCCAAGGCCGAGCACCTTTCCATCTTGCTGCCACCCATGAGCTCCCGACACCCACCTCCTTACCTGTTAAAGGAGGACAGGCCGGGGGTGGGGGGCAGCGGCTGGAGGGCTGCCTGCCCGCCCCCAGCACGACCAGGGCACGTAACATACTCTATCGGGGCCCCTTAGGAAGGGAGACCCACACTCTTTGGAACCAGGCCAAGGAGAGGGAGCGACAGGTCACTGTTTTACCCTTGGGATCCTTTCTCAGAAGAGATTCTTCTGAACACGTTGTTCCCCGCCCCCCACCCCCCAAGTGCTCCAGCGCCCTTCCAAGCTTCCGCCGTTTGGCATTTTCGTTACGCCCTGCCCTCTCATCCGTTTCAGATCGGCCACATCGACGGGGACCCCGGCCGCAGGGGGGCCTTCCCCGTGTCGTTTGTGCACTTTATTGCCGACTGAACCGCTACCGAGCAGGAACACATCACGGATCTGCTCCCGTGTCGTCGCCGCCGCCAGTCCCCGGACTCTTCTTGCCAGACAACCCGCTGCACGGACTGTGCGGGAGAGCCAGTTTCTGATGTCACTGTTCTGTTTTCAAAATTCAAAGGCAATTTATATGTACAAGTGAATCGTTTTTATAGTTTGTGATTTTCATGAAACATCGCTATCTACTTTTATTGGGGAAAACTGAACTGCCTAAAAGGTGAACTGAAGAGGCATTTTAACTGCATAACCGAGGTCCTGGATCTGCAGAACCAGCTAACCCTGAACACATCTGCAGCCCGGGGAAGAGGTTCTTCCTGCTTTCCCTGGCCCGTCTCTGATGTTGGTGGCCTTCAGCGTAATTATTGTTCAGGAAGCCAGTAAACTAAATGCTACCAGTTCACCTTTATAGACTTTTTTTTTTTTTTTAACTGTTCTAACATTTCCTTTGAAAGCCACCCAGTGTTTATTTAAAGCCACTTGGAAACCGATGCGTGAGCCCTGTGCGTTCCAACCACAACCCATGAGGTTGCAACGGTTACTGGATTCTGCATGTGCGTGTGAGCTGTTGTGCAAACCCCGCCTAGCAACCTACCAGTAGATTGTCACGGCACACGGCAGCTACAGCCCGTCCCGTCCCAGACCCCATAAAGCCGCGCTTCCTGAATTCGGTTGAACACTAAGGGTGAAGGGTTGCAAAGGAGCTCTCGCAATTCTCCCGTGTTTCGGGGCTCGCCACCTTGCGCTCCCTTCATCGCTCGGACCCTGGCTGTCCCCACCTGCTGTCTCCTCCTGAGCGTGCCGCCTCCCCTTTCTCGCTTCTGAGAATGTTTACTCAGCTCCGTGTCTTGTGTTCATAATAACCAACGGGAATGGTAGCCACACTGTCTTGAGATTTAATCCGTCCCTTCATTTGTAATCAGGAGTGTTTCGGAGATCTGTATGTAGGTCTCGGGTAACGGAACGCTCCCGAACACCTGTTTCACTATTGAAGCCATCGTATCACTACTAAGCTTAAGCTACTGGGGCCGGGGGGTTGGGTTGCGTAGGATAGAAGTCAAAATTCATTAGCTTAATGCACTTGACTGTCACACCTCTACTCAGCATGGTGAGCGGAAGTTCTTAGGCGGAATATTGGAAGGCGTGGCACTCGAGAGTGAGCAGGCGTGCGATGCCCACCTGGATGCGCACCAAACGTGAAGGGATCGGTTGGAGCGCGGACCCAGGCGGCTTTGGTTGCCTCTGCCGAGACGGGGCATCTGGTCGAAGCAGCCCGACTGTCATGCAAGACTCTTCCTGTGTCGTTTTCATTTTCACTTGCGTTTATTTTTGTTGTTGCTATTACAAAGGCAGGCAGAACAAACTGGAATGTTTTACCATGTTCAATGGCAAGTGCTCTTTGCCTTTCGAAATTCTGGGTAAAATGTGTCAGGGCGCGTCGTCTTTCTTTTAAAGCACTACATGTATCTTCACTAATTGTTCGTTTCCCATGTTTGAGCCCTCCATTGAGTTCATTCTCTCGTGGAGTCAGGGAGGTAACCATGGGTTTTGCACACTCACTTGGTGTGCACCGTGACACGGTCCCCCGCATCTGTCTTCCACCGGCCTTCAGATGCCTGGGCGCCAGCGGTGTGCGGAACTGAAGTTGGCCCATCGCGCCGTTTGAGTTACCACTCCCGCCAACCTGGCAGGTTCACTGGTACATAAATACCCAGGAAGTGTTTTTCCAGCCTACAACCTGGTGTTGCTATTGCGCAGTAACTGATATGACCTGCCAGAGGAGAAACTGTATTAACTTCCCTGCTAATATCCTTTCCTGGTTATTTGCTCTTTGCAAATTAAAAAAAAAAAAAAACAAACACACACACACACACACAAAGGAAACCATTGTAGATATCTATTTATATTTCAGGCTTATGGTCCACGAACTGAGCTGCAGGGTTCCGGCACTTGGCGTGCCACTTCCGTCGGGTCTGACCTCCAGGGACAAGGACTCGGGGATACACGCAGACTGGCGGTGACTGGTCCGCGGAGGGTGGGCAGCTCGAGGTGCGGCTTGAAGTGCTCTTTGAGGTGTATGATACTCATTCCTTCACTCGACGACTATGGCCTAGCTGCAGCGCAACTGTAAATACTGTATAACCTAAATCAATCCTTATTTTCATTGTCCTTTCGCGGTGATTTATAATTAGAGCATGTCTAATAAATTTACTCCTGTTCACTAGTCGTTTGACTAGGAAAAAATAAAATACTTTTAAACGGACACTGTGTTACTTTTGTTTTTGACCTTTTGGGCACTTCTGCTAGAACCCACCAGCCTGCTGCACGGGACTCTGTGAACAGCCGCACTTGTGACGTGGCGGCGCTCTTCCGAGGGGCCCCCCTCGCTGAGGCGAGCAGCGCACAGTTCAAGTTCCACTCTCCGTGTCCCGAGCCGGCTGTCACTGTTTCAAACCAGCAGCGCCCCCAGGCCGGAGCTCCAAGCCCGAGGCCGCCGGTCCCTGGGAGGGGCTGCTGCCAAGCAGAGGGTTCAGCTCACTTGTGTTTAAAATCAACAAGTGAGGTTTCGATCTTTAGTCCCCACGGGTGGATGACGTCAGTGAGTTAAGTCACTGTTCGTTAGATGTTTTAATAGAAAAACGGATGGTGGGTGTTTTATACACAGCTTTCCCCCCAGAAAGTAGAGCAAGGGATCACTTATTTTCACACCAGCTCAACGCTGCAGACTGGAAACAGCTATGGAGAAAGCAGCTGAACTTCGTTCACGAGCGGTCAACATCCACTCACGGCCGGGTTCAGGCCTTCTCAGACGTCAATACGGAGTCGAAAGCGGTGGACAGAACTTTGCAGATTGCTTGTGCTTGCTCCTGCGTTGGGTGAAAAGGTGCGGTGAGAGAGTTCCTGAGTCTGTTCCTGAACTTGACCAGCAAAGGTATACACCTGCCCCTCTGACATCTCTCCTGACCCTACACGGCCTGGCCCCACGCTCCCTCCCCGGCCCCGGCCCACTCCCCTCAGGGAACCCCAGGCGTGGCCACACCCAGGACCACAGCCTTCGGGAGGGGCCGTCACCTGTCAGTAGGAACACCTGTAAAGCAAAGCCAGGGCCCTGCCCGAGAGGACACACAAGCATTCCCCACCCTCAGTGCCTACCGCGAGCCTTCTGACCCTGACTCGGGAGTGCCGCCAGCAGCCATCCCGAGTCACAGCCGGCAGTCTGCCCGGGCAGCTGGCCACCGGCTCCTTACTCACTGCATTTGCCGGGTTTTAGACACGGGGTAAAGAGCATCTCTCCAGCCTCTGCGAGACTAACAGCCTCTGGCTCTGCCACTGCGCTGGACGAGTGACAGACGAGCCAGGTGACTTGGAGCCTCACCAGGCTGCTGCACTGGTAAACCCACAGGCTGCACTCCTCGTTGCTTGCGTCTGTGGTCTTCAGAGCCAGCAGGCTCCGCCCGGCCCCCAGCCCGTCGTCGTAGCCCACCATCCGGATGATCAGGTGCAGCGCGTGCCGGTGCAGGACGTCCTGTGGGGGGCGGGGAGGAGACCGCGGCTGTCTGCCGTGTTCCCCCGTCCTTGGCGTGCGCGCGCGCCCTCCCGGGCGGAATTGTTGAGGCCTGAACGGGGCCCACATGCAGATCTGGGAGAAAGCCGTTTTTCTCCCAAAAGGACGTCCTAGTGCGCTCAGCTGTGGGGCAGGTTGCCTCCAGGGTTATGCCTGGCTCCCTGCATTCCAGAAGGGCGGGGGTAGGATGGCCTGAGCCCGCAGCCCAGCCCCAAGCCGGCAGCTGGTCGGGACTGGCACGGGGCCCTAAGGTGAAAGGCTCTGGGGGCCCCACCATGCAGGGGAGGCAAAGGGAAGCTCCTACTCACTCCCCCCACCCCAAGAAATGGGTCACGTTTAAGGCCACAGCTGCCAGGAGTGCTCACAAACCCATCACCGCAAACACGAGCAGGCCCTGAGCGCCCCAATACCTCAACCACAGTTTTTCCTTAACAAACTACTTACATACTGGTCCGACGTTGATACTTTTATACCATACTTGGAAACGCCCATGATAAATTCTTCCTCCAGGGGAACAAAAGGCAGCTTCCCATCTTGCTGTGAGGTAAAAATACGATGAACAGCTCATGTTAACAACTGTCCCATGAAGTCAGTCCGGTGAGTCGGTCTCAGGACCCGGCTATCACAGACCCTGAAGTCTTTAAAGAATGTGGCCCATACGGGAGCCCACGGATTTTCCTCCAAACTGGCAGAAAAATCCCTCCCCCCCTTTTTAGTCAACAAGTCTGAGCAAAGGTCAGATCGATGCGCTCCAGGTACGCTGTTCTGTCCTTGTCTGGGATTGACCCTCACTACACGCTCAGACGCTTTTCACAGACCCAAGTGAGGTTTCCATATTTACGTTAGAAAATCAAGGTCTTTAAACACTCAAAGCTCCTGCTACCTCGTGGTCAGGACATGCGGCCGCGGGCAGCGTTTTTCTCAGCCCCGCTATGCCGGGCGCTGGGGTGACGTGTGTCTTATCCCCACGCCCCACGGCTGTGGGCGGGGAGGCTCGCTTCACGAACGGTTCCTCGGCTCGCGAACATACCCACTGGTATTCTGAGCGCTTCAGAAACGAACAGCATGGCAGAGGGTTCCCCCAGCCAGTTATGCCGCGTCGTGTCCTAAGTCTGAACACAGCCTGTCTTCTCCAAGATGAGGTCCCGCTGGCCCTCAGCGCACGAACCAGTCGGTAAATGTGTTTGTGCAACTATCTGCCTACATCAAGGAGACCGTGGCAAACGAGCCCCAGCCACCTGCCTTCATGCTGGGGCGCCCACAATGCTCTGGCAACCTCCCACCAACCACCTCTCACGGTGGGATTAAGGCGATTCCAGGAATCGAGACATGGGGTAGCAGTAATGCTGCTGTCAATCATTTTGGCCAGCCAGTTTCCATGGTGATAGGAGTTCAGCAGACCTTACTGGAAGGAAAATAATCCTAGTGCCATCCTGGGGGGGAACATCAGCAGGCCTGCAGGATAATACTTTACTTCGATTAGTCTGCACGTTGTTGGAACGACTTTACATTCCAGATGGAAACTGGGACGCTAACCGTGCTAGTCCCAGCTACCCAGAGTTCCCCGTTAGGTGGAAAATCGGATCCGCTGAGGTTGTCAGACAGACGCGACTTCCTTTCATGAGGCTGCCAAACATTTAATGATCCCTGTGCCGTGGCTTCAGAGAACGTGCCTCAGGCGTCACGGACTCTAGGATGGGATAAGGGCTCTCCCCATCGCTCTAGCACCCCCATGTCAATGACCACGGAGACGCGCAGCGCCTCTATCTTCCTGACCTCAGGTCCTGCGGAAGCGGTGCGAGTAAACAGGTGTGTCAGGCCAACAGCACTGAGCGTGTGATTGTGCAAAGAGCTAAAGCGAGTCCAGGGCAGGCGCAGCAGCGTCCCTCAGACCGCTTTCAAGATGAGGCGGTGGTGCGGGACCGGTCACCTCCTTGGAATCCGCTCGTCACGGAAACGAGGTCAGTCGCCACAGGAAAAGCAAAAAGTGCTGTCGGTGGGAAGGAGCTGCGTCTGCTCACACGCAGCTCCGTGTGCCTCCTGCGACCGACCACAGCGCTCAGCAACATGTCAGCCGGGGCCCAGCCGAACTGCGTCTCTCCCCCAAACCTTTATTTATCAAACAGAATTTTTTTTTTTTTTTTACCTGGGCAACATCTATATAATTTATCAGGTCTAGTGGCCCTTCCAGGCTTTTTCCTTCAGAGAGTTTCAGCTTCTCGATGGCACCAACGTATTTGATTCGAAATTCTGCACAGGTGTCTGAGTTGCTGTTGCTGTGACCTAGAGGGGAAAGACACATGGACGACTTCAAAGAGACAGCTGTGTTACGGGGCGTCCTCCCTCCCCTCCCGAAGGAGCAGCAGACTAACAAAAAGAAAATTTCCTCACACGCAAATCTTTTTATAGAATGGGAAGGAACTTCAAACCTCACTCACCTTTTCCTCAGTTAAAACATGCTAAGTATAAAACTCTAATAGGAATAAATTAGTAGCACCCTTCATTTCAAACAAACAAGAAAAAATGTCAACTAGGTAACGACTGAGCCCCTTTGCGATGCACGATGACACGGCACTATTTTCTGGCTTGCTTTCTGATTCAGGAAACCAGATCGACCTCCACTCGGCCAGAAAAGACAATTGTAAGAAGTGTAGATGGACAAGGGCTGGACAGGAAGTCCTGTCCATGACCAATGGCAACAGGTTGAGGAACTGTGTGAGCTGTAAAATCCAGGCAGTACAAAATCACCCAAGTATTTACATCCACCAGAGCGAGGGGACACCGGGTGACGACTCTTCGGTGATGCTTGCATCATGAAGCGATGCCCAGCCACGTGTTTAACACTTTAAAGGCATCTGGAGGGTAACGGACCTCACGCTTCTGCACCTCTTTTCCATCGTGTGTTTCCCCTCTCCCCGCCCCCACCTCTCACAGACCAACTAGCCTGCCCTGCCGTCCTGGAAGGAGGAGTGGAAGGAGGGTGGGCAAGCGAACACAGCCTGTCTCCAATCAGACACCGGCTGCTGGCGGGCCAACAGGTGCGTCATGTCAACACAACACCCTCATTAAAAGCAGCCATCTTTTCATTTCTGAAGAGCTGTGCACTCGGGGGGCTGCATAAACGTCTTCAAGTGCAGGTGACAGATGCTGCCCTTCACTGCCACGCGCTCCTGATGCTCACAAGCTGGCGTGTCTCTGGGCACATGGCTCCTGAATCGTCCTCATCAGCAAGGCATTTGTCCCACACCCCATAAACAGAATCGTTCATGCTCTCCCACCCCGTTTCTGTAAAAGCTACTCTGAAACTTCTAAATCGGCACCTCGATGTCTTCCGCACACTCTTGCTCTAGGACCCACTTAGAGCAGTCTGGCCCCTGGCTGCAGCTCTCACCGACCACTTAACACCCCCCACCCGCACTCCACCAGATCTCAGCCCCTTTCTAAACTCTCACCAAACACAGCAGAGGAGAGAAAGAAAACCCAAATGCGCAGGAATTCACGCCGCCCTGGCGAGACCAGCGGAGCCCCAGGCAGCGCGCGCCCTGACCCCTCCGGGTACCTGAGCTTTTGGTGGAGTCTGTGTCGAGGCTGGCGACGGTGCTGGATCGAGAGAGGCCCCCGAGGCTGGAGTCCACAGACTGAGAAATGGCAAACAAACACACGCCAAGAATTTAAACCCACGGAGAAGCCCTGTCTTCCCTCAGGTGCTCTAGCGAACATTCACATTACTAATTTATTAGAGCTGAACCAACACACAATCCCAGCGGCTCTTCCCACAACGCAGCACGAACGGGGAGTCCCCCACCAATCTCAATCAAAGGCAGCACCACGGTCTCCTGGCAAGACACCTTATACGTCTATCGACTGTGAAAATCTACACTTTGCTTTCACATTATCTCCCCTGAACCCACAAAGAACCCTGTGCAGAAAGCAGGCAGGGGCAGTGCCCTGCTTAATAAGTGAGCAGAGAGACCTAGAGAAGTGCAGTGATTTACCCAAGGTCACATCCAGCGAACGCCCCAGACCGGCCCCAGACCGCCGACCTCGGCAGAGCTCCCGACTACCTCCCCGCAGCCCCCTGTGCTGCGGCAAGTCCAACCAGTTAACACCCAGGCCGACCGGCAGACCAGAGCATGACTACCAACATGGACGGCCAAGAAAAACACAACACAAACTACGAAGCCAAGTACAAAGCATCAGACACGTTAGCGTCGAATTAGTCAGGCACAGGCACCACAACCCCCCTGGAATGCCAGCCCCGTAACTGCATGTAATTTCTATCGCATAAAAAATTTAAAAACCGGTGTTTGCTTCAATGAGACCATTTACAGGTTCTGCCCCACCTTTAAGAATTTCATGAGACCTACGAAAACAATAAAGTTCCATCAAGCCCAGAATGACTGAGCCTCTAGTGCAAAAAGCGAATGTTGAAACACGCCTAGTTTGAAGACCAGCAGCAGGTCTGCCATGGTTAGTATCCTGCACGCAACGCGAGAAGAAACAGAATCGCGCAGCTCGCCAACGCCACCCCCTACCTTGCTCTTCGTACTGATCTCACTGCTCTGGGAACTGCTACTGCTGTGTCGCTTTTTGCCCTTCCGAAACATTTTTCAGTAGAGCTTGATCCACAGGAGCGCCCCTAGAAAAACAAACGTTTAGTTACACCAAGAAAAGCAACTTTCAGTCACTTTATGCAGCATAGGAATAAAAATCATCAATTCCTTCCGGTTAGTTCCGTGGCGCATTCCTCTGACTTAAACGTAGTTTCCTTTGACCAAAAAATTTGGATACTATTTTTTTTTCTTTTTTTTAAAGAGGAATTTTCTTTTCTTTTTTTTTTTTTAACATTTTATTTATTTATCTTTAGAGGGGAAGGGAAGGAGAGAGGGAGAGAAATATCAATGTGTGGTTGCCTCTCGTGGGTCCCTTGCTGGGAACTGGCCTGCAACCCAGGATGTGCCCTGACTGGGAATCGAACCACAATCCCTTGGTTCACAGGCCCCGCGTTCAATCTGAATACTATTCTTTTTTCATTATTTGTTTTTAAATTTTAACGATCTAACCCACAGAATCGAAAAGGGAAGAAACCTGGGCATACTCAGAGGTGAGAAAAGCATTGTTTTCAGAAGTAACAGGCACATCCTTTAGTTCTCAAAATATTACTCCTCCTTAATCAATTCAAGATACTGAGATTCAATTACTGTCTTGGGTTCACGTTCTGAAAATGGGCTTGAATAGAAGACAGACACTGTGCTGGGTGCTATACATGCCTTTGACCTTCAAGGTTGCAGTGATGCCCCCCCGTTCGGAAGGAGGCCGCCCAAGCTGCCCACCAAAGTCACCAGGTTAATGATTGGTGGCGCCACGTCTGGGACCTGGGCTGACCAGGGCTCCAAAGCTCTTTCCGGACCCCACCCAGCTTCCTCCGTGTTCTCGCCGTGGCGTGGTGCTGCCACATGCAGGTGCCCAGGAGGGCAGTAAACAGGACAGAAACCCCTGCCCTAAGGCGGTGGAGAAACCAACCACCAAGAGCCCGCACAGAAAGCGAGAGCTCCTTACCACCGCACAAAGCAGGGTCGTACCCAGGAGGCAGCCCCGCGGCGCTCCCACTCCCGTCGCCCTTCCGACGCGACCGGTCCACGCAGGATACCGTGGTCCCAGGAGCCGCAGTCCCCGCCCAAACATCGGTCACCCGGGGCTCCGCAGGCCCCGCCGCCCGTCACGCGCAGCCTCGGGGCTGTTGTTCGCTACCCAAGGAGGGCGGGTCCCCGCAAAGAGTGCAGCCGCCGCGGCCCCACCCATCCGCCCCACCGAGGGCCCCCCAGTCGGTGCCTCCAAGGCCCGCGTACCCGACCAGGCTCAGCCCAGACGCGGCGAGGGCCTGGCCCTCACCTCACAACCACCGGCCCATCCCTGCCGTCGTCTGCGGGTCAAGCACCCACCACCTTGCAGCCCGCGCCAGGGTAGCCACTCCCGTTCTAATTCCAGCGCCAGCTTTTCCGGCTCCCCGGCCCCGCCCTCCGGGACCGCCTCCCAGACGTCGCGCAGGCGCATCCCTGAACCCGCCCCAGATTGTGGGACTTCTGGTCTCCGGCCGGAAGCCCGGGGGAGGAGCCTAGCGTTCGGGCGCCGAAGCGCCGGAAGTTGTGCTCTTCTTGAATGGGGTTCTTCCCTGCTTGGTTCCCCGTGGTTATGTTTCCAATTTAGAAGGAATCCCGCGACCTGTTTCTTGTCCCTGCTTCGCCTTCAGACCTCCGAGATGTCTGTGATTCCTGCGGAGGAGAGTGACCAGCTGCTGATCCGACCCCTGTAAGGGACCAGCGGAGAGGGGAATTGAAGCACGGGCTGGGAAAGGCAGCGAGGGTTTACTGGAGCTGGCCGCCTCGGTCGCCACCCACTCGAGCGTGCCTCGGGAGCCTGCACTTGGCCGCGGTTGCCCAAGGGGTTTGGAGAACTGTTGTTCGGAAGGGGCCTGCTAGGTTGAATATGATTTTGCTTTTTCTTCAGTCTTAGGGAAGAGTGTGTTGGAATTGGGGGAGGGGAGGCCTATGGGGCGCTGGGCGCTTTCTTATCCACTAGAGAGCGGCAAGCCCTGTGGGAGCTGGTGATGCCGAAGCCGGCGGGATGAGATGAGGACCTGGATAAGGCTGTGGCGGTGGGAGCAAGAACTAAATCTGTTTCTTATCACCCCCAGGACTTGACATTTGCCGAAGTATGAAACAGGAAATCAATTAGGGCTTTGTAAGGAGTTTCGTTCTTTGAGCGCAGACCCTAAGAAAGGTAGAAAGTTGGAGGAGGGGAAAAGCAGAGGTGCTGAGGACAAACCCGCGTTCCCTGATTTTACCTGGGAAGGCTCGTCTTTGGGCGGAGACGGCCTTCTGTCAGAGAAGCACTGGGCACATCTGGATGCTGCTTAGACAGGTGTGAATGAGGAGGACTTCTGTAAGCAAGCAATGCGAATCCACACACGTGTTTATTGTTAGGCATTGGCTAGCACAACATGGATGCAGGTATTTCTCAAAAGGTTGAAAGTTCCTACCTCGCACATTTACAAGTAACCCGTAAGGACTTGTTAAGCAGCTATTGGGGAAATAAATACAAGCTTCACACTGCTTAGTTCGCACCTGTTAGCTCCATCAGCTGTCAAGCACCACACTGGGCTCTGGGGATGCAAATGAGAGAGATGGGGTCAAGTCTGAATTCGCCCTTTTGGAAGGAATTCGCCCTTTTGGAAGGAATTGCGGTGCAAGATGAAGTACTGGAGAGATCGTTTGCAATAATAGGACACCATCACTTGGGAGTCAGGCCTGAAAGCCAGTCCCTGCTCTGTCACTTGTTAGGTCAGCCACTTCACTGGGCGCGTTTCCTCACGTGGAAATAACATAGCAGGTGTCATGGGGAGAGTTAAGATACTCTGCAAATGGTTACTGTTATTGTAACTACAGGTAGGCATTGCACTGATGGCCATGAGATGACGGAAAAGGGACTTCCAGCAGACTGAAGAGAAGAGAATGCTTTCTCATGCACCCTGGGTCTCACAGAATGAGTAGGAATTAGAGACAGGTGAGGTATGGGAGCAAGGATGTTCCAGCCAGAGGAAGTGGCACGTGTGAAAACGAGAGTGGTTGCAGTTTGGGGCCGCTTTCCTCATGGCTGTGCCTAAAAGATTACCAGATGAGATGGGAGAGGCCGTCAGGGTCTATCCCACGAAGGGCCTTGCGAACACCGAAGTTTGGGCCTTTATCATCAGTCATAGGGAGCAGCAAAGGACTGTAAGCGGGGTGGGGATATAGTGGAAATCATGTATTAGAAGGATTGAAGGTTGCTCCTAGCAGCAGTGTAGCAGATGAATAAGAGGTGGGTTAAGTGGAGGGAATCTAGGATGAAATTGAAGTAATCCAAGTGCTGAGCAATAAGAGCTTGGAGTGAATGAAATGGGCGGTGAGTTGGAGACAAATGGGGTTTCAGAGAGTGAGGACGTGCAATCCATAGGACTCTGTAGCTGGTCAGATGCATCGGAAGGGGAGAGAAGGGAGCTGAGCGGTGCGTTCGGGGGACTCGGCTTCCTGGGTTGGACAGCTGCCAACTGCCATGTCGTTCACCCTAGGAAACGAGGTGGGGTGTGTCTGGAACATATTGGGGGGGATTTATAACGGCGATAGTGAGGTATAATTCACACATAACTCATTTGAAGTGTGCAATTCAGTGGTTTCTATTATAGTCACAGAGTTCTGCAACCATCTAATTCCAGAACATTTTCATCATTCGAGAAAGAAACTCTTGTACCCATTGGCCCCAACTTTCCCAGCCCTGGGCAACCACAAATCTTAACTTTCTGTCACTACAGATCCACCTCTTCTTAACATTTTACATAAATAGGATTATTTAATATGTAACCTTCTGTTACTGGCTTTTCTCACAGTGTAATGTTTACAAGGTTCATAAATTGGGAGTTTTTACTCATTTGATAAGTATTTCTTAAAGATTTACTGGGTATCGGGCACTCCAGCTATACAGCAGTGAACCAGATAGACAGTGTCTCTGCTCTTAACGGAGAAACAAGTCGTTAATAAGCAGATAACTTTTTGTAGTTGTGATGGCATGGTGTCAAGAGCAAATGAGAGGAGGTGGTCAGGAGAAGGGCTCTCAGAAGGTGTCGTTTGGACTGAGACCAGTGACACAAAGGAGCCACCCATGTCAGCGTCCGAGGGCAGAGCGTGCAGGAGGAAGAAAAGCAAGCACCAGGGGCTGCGGGCGAGAACCGGCGTGACATTTCTGAGGGTAGGGTGCCTGTGAGCTGTCCCAGCGGAGCTCCCTGAACACCAGGCATGTCTTAGAGGTCTGGACTACTCACACGGACCTGGATATCACCATCAGCATGTCAGAAGCACGGGAGTGACGGTCTGAAGACTGAGGCGGCCACGGAGAACCTTGTGGTGTCAACAGTTGACGTGTGAGCAGCGGCAGCTCAGTGTGAAGAGGTCTGAGGAGGAGGGTCCAGCAGATCCCGCAAGAGTGTGAAGTGGGGAAGCAGGATGAGCAGGAGGGGTGACAGGACGAGTGAGACAAGGACTGAAGGTGGCTGTGTGCACTTAGCAGCAAGGAGCTGCTTCGAAAGGACGGTTTCAGAAGAGCGTCTGCTAAAAGCCAGGTGACAATGAATTGAGTGGAGGAAGCCAGGTGACAATGAATTGAGTGGAGGTGAGGAAATAGCAGCAGCCTGTAGGCACCTCTTAGGAAGTGGGCTGGGGAAAGAAAGAAAGTAGGAGCTAAAGGTTAGAATTAAGGGATTTTAATTTCAGGCTAAGAACGGTGGTCGCGTGTTAGAATGCTCACGGCGAGAGGAATGAGGCGGCGTTCTGTCCCTACGGAGGGAGTGGAGAGTGGAGAACCGGGGGCAGGGGTTAGCCTTGGAGCAGGGTGTCAGACTCACTCTCACTGGGGCCACAGCAGCCTAGCGGTGGCCTCCAAAGGGCCGAGTGTAATGCTAGGACTGTATACATGTACTATTCCTTAGCAGTTCAGCAAGACCTGCCAGATTTGGCTCAGGGGCCTTGTGTTTGCCACCTGTGCCCTACAGGGGAGGGAGGGCTGTTCTGCTTTATGGCAGAACCGGAAGGAGACAAAGGCAGGGTGGGGTGGTGAGTGGAGCTGCGGAAAGGGATGGAGGAACTTTTGGTGCAGAGAAAACCCATGCCTGGAGTGAAGGGGACGACGGGGCGGGGCGGGAGTGCAGGAGAGAAAGTGTGGACAGTCGTTCTGGAACCCGGAAGGGAAGGCTGCTCTGGGGACCCTTAGAGGCCGCACAGTCAAAGGGCAGAGATCCGCGGTGGTTTGCTTTATCCATGCCCTGCTCTGAGGTTGGGGGGTAGATCCATCGCGTGGCTGTCTCCCGGTATGTGGACTGCGAGGTCCTTGAGGTCAGGGTCCCGGAGTTAGGCCTTTCCACATGCCGGGCACGTCACAGCGCTTGGCAAATAGAAGCTGCTCAGTTAATGGTGAAGGAGTGAGTAAATCATGACCTGGTGTGGCTGGGAAAGGCATCAGAGAGGGTGAGGGATTTGCAAACTGGTGCGGTTTAGCTCAAAGTGTGTCTTATAATCATTGGAATTTAAGGCTGTTAATTTAAGAAGAAAGGAAATTAAGTGCTTGGGATCAAATACACTGAAATAACAGGGTGGAAGGGGAGGGACTGAGGGTCACAGGGATAAGAAGTTAATCAGTTTAACCTCTCTGGGAAATGCATATTATGCTCTTAAAAGGTCAGGATTTTGAAGTGCTTGCAAGTTCATACTTACGTGCTGATTCTAAAAGCAGTGTTAAGTAGTCTGCATTGCAGCCCGTGCACATTTTCCGCACACCACAGTCGAACCCCAGCACTCGGGCTGAAGGTGGCCTCTGGGCCTCTCGGGTCCGCGCCATCTGCTCCGACAGTTTGAACAGTGGCAGCGCCCTGTACCCCCGAAGGGTGCTGCTCCCCGCCCCACACTCACACTGCCCTTCCCGGTCTTCGTGACTGTGTGAACTCGCTGCCCCCAGTGTGAACGGGCTGTGTGAACGGGCTGCCAGCTGGTGGGGCGTAGGGTGAACTGTAAGAAGTTCAAGTCATTGGGCTGCATTTTGATTGTGTTTATTTCTCCCCTTGAATGTTTACAGTGGAGCTGGGCAAGAAGTTGGAAGATCATGTATCATTCTGGAGTTCAAAGGAAGAAAGATAATGGTAATTATTGTTCTGGAGTCCGGCTGACGGCGTGGCTCTGTCTGCAGTGGGGGTTGGGCTTTTCCACTACAGCCAATAACTGTGCAGCTGCCAGAAAAACGCCTTAGTCGGTGTAAGCAGCTGAGCTGTAAACCGTCAGCGTGAGAAACTAATGCACACTTCCACTTAGGGATTTGACAAAACGTGAAGTCAACTGAGAGGACGTATTCTGACCCAGAAAACTCAACCAGATCTCCGGAGCCATTGCTCCTGCGTGGGCCCTCTTCCACCCTTGCAGGGTCTAGCCGTGCTCACTGCCCCGCACCCACGGGCAGCCCCAGGGCACACTCGCGGCCTGGGGCCGCAGATCCTGGTGTGGCAGCTTCCTCCAGCCTCGGGCAGGGTGGCCTGCCCTCTCACCCACCTCCGCACCTGACAGGTGTTGGAAGAGAGGGTCGCCGTGGTCCCCTCCGGAGGGCTGGTTAGCGGCTCGTGTCCCTCTGGCTCCGCTTCTCCTCGTCCACAAAGAACAGGACGTGTCACCCACGGTTGCCCTGGTAGTCATTTATTGTGTTAATTTTGTAGAAATTAATACGATTTGATAGAAGTGGCCCCAAAATGAATTTATAGCTCAGTAATGACCAACGATTAAGAATACCTTAAAATGCTTCAGCTGCCCTGACCCGGAAGCTTTCCCGTTCCAGCCACTGTCCTCTCCCGACAGTCAGATCCAGTGGTAACTCTGTAAGCTTTTTCAATGCCCACCATCAACTTTCCTGAAGGAGTTATTCACCATCTGAGTGACCACCAAAACTAGCTGGAAAGTGGACGTCTTGTTTCGTGTGCCCTGTGACCCTGAGTGGGAGCTGTGTCACCTTTGTTTGGGAAGTTTGAATTGTTCATAGTGTGTTTCTGACGTTTACTAAGAATGATGTTCCGAATGCCGGTGTGCAGAGTCCGCCTTGATTACGTGTGTGGTAGGTCCATTATAATACTGTCTATTTATTGATGGATTTTAATGAAATGCAGGAGGTTGTGATCTTTTTGTCTGTCCCTTTAGCTGGACTGTGGGATCCACCCTGGCCTGGAAGGAATGGATGCTCTTCCTTATATCGATTTAATTGACCCAGCTGAGATTGATCTCCTCTTAATTAGTCAGTAAGTTTTTGTCTTTATTTTTTTTAATTTTATTTATTTATTTTTAGACAGAGGGGAAGGGAGGGAGAAAGAGAGGGAAAGAAACATCAGCGTGTGGTTGCCTCTCATGCACATCCTACAGGGGACCTGGCCTGCAACCCAGGCATGTGCCCTGACTGGGACTCGAACTGGCAACCCTTTGGTTTGCAGGCCAGCACTCAACCCACTGAGCAATACTGGGAGAGTTTTTTCTTTATTAACGACACCTTTTCATAGACTTTTACTAGAAGAACCATTCTTTACCAGATACTAAGATTTCTGGTGTTAAAAGAATATTCTCTACCAGGAAGCATATGGCAGACACCTGAGTCCAAGACAGCACTGCGTGTTGTCGTCACAGGTTAGACAGTCACTGTGAAGAGGTGGTCCTCCTGCCTGCGGGGGAGAGGGCGGGTGCCTTGGGTCACCGCGGAACGGGAGGCCCCGACAGCCCTTTCCCGGAGCACCTCGTGGGGCTCGCTCTATAGGAACATCAGTTGTAAGCGGTGATGTTTCACTTCATATACCGCTAAAGTGCTTGGGATACAATTCAGCTGCCAAGAGTGGGTTTGGGTGTATTCTTCTTCCCTCTCTAAATATCACTGATAGAATATTTTGATGTTTAAAAATACTTTGTATATCTTTTTCTCACACTGGGACGGCTGCGTTATTTCTTCCCTCTGCGTATACCTACCCGTGGTGTCCCGGCAGCCTCAGTGTGAGATTGTTACATAGAACGTTTTTTAAATGCTTCCCGAGGACGTGTTTATTGATTTTAGAGAGAGAAGAAGGGAGGGAGGCAGAGGCATGGATATGTGTCTCCCGTCCACGCCCGGACCTGGGACCGAGCCCGTAAGCTTTGGGGGCGGGCTGACGGAGCCGCCCGGCCAGGGCTGCAGAGCGCTCCTCCGCGCCGCCGGCAGTGGTCTCCTGCGTGGACGTGCCGGGTGGCGGCCCAAGCGCTGACGGGCCCCTTGTTCTGTGTGTTAAGCTTCCATCTGGACCACTGTGGAGCTCTGCCCTGGTTTCTGCAGAAGACCAGTTTCAAAGGCAGAACCTTTATGACCCACGCTACGAAGGCTATCTACCGGTGGCTTCTCTCCGATTACGTCAAAGTCAGGTACGTCGCCTTGGTGGGCTCTGTGGCATTCGTGGGGTTCGGGTCACAGACCATTTGGCTCTTTGAAATGAGACCCTCTTTTTTTATTTGCACGGATGTCGTTAACTTAGGCATTCCATAAAACCTATGAAATACCCATTGGGTGCCCAGCACCTTCTTGGCTTTACAGTCTTTATGCGTTTTTAACGTTTTTAAAAATCTTTGTAATTTAGCTGAGTTACAAGGTATAACAATATTCTGTAAATGTTAATTAATACAAAATACGTTATACAGTGATACACACGTGTACCGAAGTCTTACTTTAGATTATTTGATCAAAGCAAAATGACTATCTTAAATGAAAAAGCTCCCTGGGGAAGCTTTTTCCCACCGCAGAGGAAAACCTACTCCTTTATCAAAAGGCTTGTGATACCCACAGCACAAATTAGCAGCCTTCAGAAGTCCACTGTTCAGTGTGCACGTTCCGGGGGATGCTAGGGTGCCATCTGTGATTTTCATGTGCAAACACAGAACAATGGAAGTGTTACCCTTAGCAGTAAATGCGCCAGTTAACACTTCGGTCACGCTCGCCACAAGCCCGCACGGTCCTCAGTTCGTCCCATGCGTGAACTTGGCGGAGCAGGTTCTGTTGGGACCCCCACTGTGCGGAGGGTGGAAAGGGGGTGGTGCAGAGGCACAGAGAGGCGAGGAGGCTCATCACGACGGGCATGGGGGGACGGAGCTGGGGCGGGGACCGAGCGGTCCGGCTCCTGAACCACTGCTCTCGTGCTTTTCTGGAAGCACGTTAGCCTGAGTTTCTGAAGAAAACATATGTTCTGCTTTGCAGAGAAATCTTGAGAGATGGGGGAGGGGGAAGGGAAAGAGGGAGAGAAATATTGATGAGAGAGAGAGAAACATCTTGGTTGTCTTCCATACGCACCTGACAAGGGACCGAACTGCAACCCAGGCATGTGCCCAGACCCTGAATTGACCCAGCGACCTTTTGGTCTGCGGATGACGCCTAACCAACCGAGCCACACCAGCCAGGGCCATACAGTATAATTGGAAGAAATAATTTTATGGATGTGTCTGTCATCCACAGTTTCTTTGAGTTTAAAACTTTTTAAAAATCTTACCTGTGATCCTTTTTGTTGGCTCCTTTAAACATTCAGTAACATATCAGCGGATGACATGCTGTACACGGAGACGGATTTGGAGGAGAGCATGGACAAGATTGAAACCATCAACTTTCACGAGGTGAAGGAAGTCGCAGGGATCAAGTTTTGGTGCTACCATGCGGGCCACGTGCTCGGAGCCGCCATGTTCATGATCGAGATCGCGGGCGTGAAGGTACTGTCCTGCCCGGCCGCCTCCTTTCCGCCAGGAGTGGGTGCGGGGCCGTGCGCCACCACGTAGAGCTGCAGGGTGTCCTGGGCACGCAGAGTCACGACACCGGAACCCAGGAGCAAGTCCAGTCCACACTTTGTCCGTTTAAGTGTCCCAGTTTGTGCCCCCAGGCTGGCCATTTCTGCAGGGGGAGGGTGGACACAGTAAAGGGAGCCCCTTGGGGGTCACGGTCCCTCAGGCTGAGGGGGAGGAGCCCTCTGTGTGGCCGCATCTGCTTTATGCTGAGACGACATTGCCATTCACGTCCTCCTGACGCCCAGGGTCCTGCAGAAGCCCCACGTGAGCGAAGCGGGACTCAGAAAGGACCTCTGCAGCTGTCCTTGACGGGGAAGGCTGGCGGCTGTCCCTGAAACTCGCGACGACGCGGGGGCTGCCAGGCTGCCTCCGGAGCAGCACTTCTTCACTCTGGCTGCACAGGAGGGTCACCTGGGACTCGGAAAAGTGCTCGTTGAGCCAGAATCCAAGGCTGTGGCCTTGGCCTTTTGTTTTGAAGTTTGCTAGGTGATCTGTATGTGCAGCCAGAGTTGAGAAGCAATGTTCTAATATAATAATGTCCTAAATTTTTGCAGCTGCTCACACAGTATTTGGAATATGTACACATTGAGTTGTCCTATGTATTATAAAATCGTGTCTTCTTGCTATTTGCTCAAAGGCACAAAAAATAAGCAGAAAATAGCACAAATGCAGATCTAAATTCTCATTAGAAATTTGATAGACACCCTCCAAGATTTGTTTTTTTAAGATTTTATTTATCTATTTTTAGAGAGAGGAGAAGGGAGGAAGAGATAGAGGGAAAGAAACATCAATGTATGGTTGCCTCACCCGCCCCCGACTGGGGACCTGGCTGGCAACCCAGGCCTATGCCCTGACTGGGAATCGAACCGGCGACACTTTGGTTTGCCGGCCAACACTCAATCCACTGAGCCATACCACCCGGGGCTCCAAGATTTTTACCTTGTGTTTCAGATGGTTTTCCCATGTACCTCAATAGTTTTTCGCCTCATCATGCCCTTTTTCTCTGAGCTGTTCAGAGCACATCTCCAGTTTGCTGATATGCAGGCTCTCTTTGCGGGTGAGTCTGGGAGGGTCGTGTTTCCCTTCGTCAGACTGACTAATCCAACACTGTGGGGTTTCTGTCTGACAAAACAAAGTCAGACACAGGCATTGCAGCTGTCATCAACCGTAGGCTATTTTTTCTACTTAATTTTACTTTCAGATCTGTGAGCTAACTATATTTACCAATAAAATGAAGCTTTCCAAAATCCTATCTGTCTGTATCTTTTTCACAGCTTTTGTATACAGGTGATTTCTCAAGACAAGAAGACAGACACTTAATGGCGGCTGAAATCCCTAATATCAAACCCGACATTCTTATCATTGTAAGTGTCAGTGCATGCGTGTAATGAGGGTAACGTAAGCAGAATTTTTGTAGTGGGAAAAAATGTTGTGATTTCACTTTTACAGTACATTATTGGATATAAATGTATCTTTCTTTAGAATAAATTTAGGTTTTTTTTACTTACCTTTGTAGTGCAGCTCCACTTTCTTGCCGTTAAATGTATCAACTCTGTTCTAAAGTCAGGTGTTAGGCTATCTGCTAAATGTTTTTCTCCGGGTGAATTGCCCCAAATTCGTAGGTCATCTTGAAGGTTGTGCAGAAATGGCGTGGCCCCAGGCCTTCGCCATGTGACCACCTTTTGGCCCGTAGCACCTGCTGGTTTGTATGTGTATGTCCTGTGCACCTCCTGAGTCGCAAGTCCCAGGAGAACAAAAAAAATTAACTGTACAGAAGCTTTGGCGGGGTGGCGGGGGGGGGGGCGAAGAGCAAATTCATAAATGTGTACTGGTGGCAGTGAGGTGGGAGCAGGGAGAGAGGTCTCTCGGGCCTGTGATGGGTACCAGAACACCAGGCATCCTTAGTTCGGCATCCTTAGCTGCCTGTGCTTCCCTCACCGCCTACAGCGCCCCTCACCTGCCCGAGCCTTTGGGACCAGTGCCTTCTGCTGCCCGTGGGCAGCGTGTGAGGCACACCCAGCGTATACGCTGACAGTAATTTAGGGAGGTTTTTCTTAACCCTCTGGGAAAAAATTATTCTATCTGGTACTGCAGAGTGGTACTTCTCAAACATTAACATGCTTATGTATTATCTGTGATATTGTTAAAATACAGATTCAGGTTCAGTCTATCTGGGCTGGGACCTGAGATTTGATGCATCTAATAAGCTCCCAGGGATGCCGGTGCCGGTGGTCAGCTGACCACACGTCACAAAGCTTCTCACCGCCTAGCCAGGTCTTCATTCATGTTATTTGCTCTTTCTGGTCAGTATTAAAACAATGCACATTCAAGTAAATGGCAAGCTAACGGAGAAAGGAATCTCTTTGCTTCTGCATTTCGTTGATGTTCGACTTTCGTGTTCCTTGGCATTGTCTGTCTTGGCCTCACACTTCTGCCGTGTCGTCTAGGAGTCTACTTACGGGACCCATATCCATGAGAAGCGTGAAGAGCGGGAAGCGAGATTCTGCAACACGGTTCACGACATTGTCAACAGAGGGGGCAGAGGCCTCATCCCCGTCTTCGCTCTTGGAAGGGCTCAGGAGCTGCTCTTGATTCTAGGTAGGCCTTTCCCTTTTTGTTCGGGACAGTCTCCGCACCTTGGAGTGCCTGGCCGTGGATAGGCCCTGCCGCCTCTGCGGGCTTCGGTTTCTGCGTTGGAAAGTAGGGATTCGGGGCCAGTGAGAGCCCGGAGGAAGAGTGACCGCCCTGCACCGCCCCCGGGAACATGAATCGCCTTCATAGTTGCCATCAGCATCAGAAGTCGTAGCTGTGTGAGGTCTGTCCAGAAAAAGGCCAGCCATTGTTACTATAACAAGAGTGGTTTGCTCAACATCAATGTTACCTGGCAGCCAAGGAGAGTGGACTGGAAGGCGCATGCGTGAACAGTGACCACTTCACTGTACTAGTCAGTGGGGGTGGTAGATGCTGCTAAGTGAGCATGTGCACTGTGTGGCTGTCACATTCAAACTGACTAAGCGAGTAGAGCAATGAATCTGCATCAGATTTTGCGTTAAGATTGAACATTCCTCTGCAGAAACTGTTTGGATGATTCAGAGGCTGCAGCTGTGGGCAGCTGGTGATTGGCAGCTTCATCACGACAGTGTGCCGCTCATGCATCACGTCTCGTGCATCATTTCTTTTGGGAAAACATCAATCACCTAGGCGACTCAGCACCCCCACAGCTCAGATTTGGGACCCTGCAACTTCTGGCTTTTCCCAAAACTAAAAGCACCTTTGAAAGGGAAAACACTTCGGGCCATTAATTAGATTCAAGGAATTACGACAGGCAGCTGATGGCGAATGGGAGACCTGTGTGAGGTCCCAAGGGGCCTGGTTTGAAGGGGACTGAGGCGTCACTGTCCTGTGTGCAGTGTTTCCTGTATCTTGTATCTCCTTCCATAAATGTCTCCACTTTTCACAGTACATGGCTGGACACCTTCTGGACAGACCCCGTGTGTTCCTATTTAATGACCCCTTCACCCTCAAACATCCTGTGATTCCTTTGGGGGGCACACTCTTCTTGAAGAATAAATGGCAAGGCCTTGACTGTCTAGGGCTCCACGTACAGAACTGGGAACACTGGCATCCTGAGTGCTTGCTGTCAGCTCTTCCACCCTGGGAGGGCAGGACAGGCAGCATCTGTGTGACTCTGAAAAGGGAAAGAAAGGCAGACGGAATGACCTCAGATCCAAAGCGAATCTGGAAGAGAGACAGGACTCCGTAGAAGCCAAAATTTCCAAACCCTAATCCAGTGCAGTTTGCTCTCGGTCCTGACTCAGTCCTTCTTTCTAAGTGCAGCTCCGATCTGTCCGTGGAAGTGGGGGGGTCTCCGTGACGCTGTAAGCTGAAGAGCGGGGGACATGGGGGAGATGGAGCCGCGCTGTGGCAGTCCAACGGGTGGCCAGGCGTAGGGAAAACAGGCAGGACACCCCGTTAAATTTTAATTTCGGATAAAAAACGAATAACATTTTAGCCTGAGTATATAAAAAATTAGCATAATTGGCCAAATTCTTATACAAAAACATTTTATTTGCCCTGAGCTGTACCATGCAGATGAGTCTTCACAACGTTGTTTGGAGGGTTGTTGAGTGTGAGCCGCATACCAGGCGTTTGGTCCATTTCCCAGATGCAGGCGCACCTCGCGGAGGAAATGATGTGCTCCGCCCACTCTGCCCTCACAGGCCTCGGGGATTTAATGTGGGTTTCCCCGAACAAAAATCCTCCTTTAAAGGTATTTTCATGGTCTAAAGCTGGTTAGAGCTTTTTAGAGAATATAACGTAGTCACAGAGCAGTGTGTTTTTTAAGTATTTAAAACCGGTGTCCCTCGTTCGGCAGTCCTGTTTTGTAATTAGCAAAGTCTGCTCACAAAAGGTCGGGTTCTCCCGAGTCGTTTTTAAATGCTTCCACGTCTGAGCCCCTGACCACAGCCTTCTTTCCAGGCCACGCTTCAGTCCTTAGAAATAGGTTTCAGCCTTACAAGTTTAAGCTAGTAAGACCAGGCTAATTTTTCTCTTAACTTTAATTGAAACTCTCATGCACTTTAATGAAAATATACATCTGAATTTTAAGATGAATTTCGTGTGTCACTTACTATCTGAATGGTTTGACCCACGTAACCAAATGACACTGTGTCTTACACCCCCCCCTCCCCCCGCAGACGAGTACTGGCAGAACCACCCGGAGCTGCACGACATCCCGATTTACTACGCCTCGTCTCTGGCCAAGAAGTGCATGGCCGTGTACCAGACGTACGTGAACGCCATGAACGACAAGATCCGCAAGCAGATCAACATCAACAACCCCTTCGTGTTCAAACACATCAGCAACCTCAAGGTGAGTGAGTGCTGCGGGGAGGAAGATGGGGCGGGGGGGCCGCGCACGGGGCACGGGGCCATCCGTGGTGGCGGATGTGCCTGTCATTCGCTCCGGCTGCCTCCTGGTCACCAGAGCCTCCCCCTGGCTCGAGCGGGCGTCACTCAGAAGTCAGACACGTAGCTGCTGGCATGCTTGTTGCTTAAATGGAGTTTGCTGCGTGTCCCAAGTGTCCGCACGTTCCAGTGTTGACCATTGCTGAGCAACTTGGACCTTTTTGTCACAGAAATAGAAAGTCCTGATAAGAAAAACATAATATCTTGTGTTACATACTAAATTTTTCATTCTTACTCACACCTATTTGTATTTTGATGATTAGCAGTATAAATTCATGTGTGAAAATGTTCATGTTTACTTTTCGAGAGCATTCAATAAAATCTGATTTTTAATTAAAATGCATATATTGTTTCATACAAATTAATCTGATCATAGTAAAAGAATGCCCCAAATGTTATAAGTGGCCGTCCAGTTATAAACAGGCTCTGTTCATAAAGCATTGTATTTTAAGTCAATTGCTGGGGAATTAGAGCTAAGCTTTCCCTAGAAACAGTGTAAGTTTTTGGTTAGATTTCTAGGCCAGCTCACAATATTCATGAAGTGTGGAAAGCCGCTGTGGGTGTTTGTGGGTGAGTGGAAGCCATTTGGCTCTTCATTCTCTCTGCCTTCCCGCTGCCGCAGGCGCTGAAACGGCCCAGCGGCCCGAGAGCCCCCCCCCCCCCCGCCCCGCCCCGTACGCGGTGCGGAGGTCGCCTTGAACAAACCACTTTTCGTCGCTTTGTTTTCTTTTCATTCCCAGTCCGCACCGTTTGGGAACGCGGAAACGGGACCACGTGTTCGCTGGTCTCGTCAAGCCCCTTTCAGCGTGTGACTGACCCTGTTACCTTGCTCTCCGTCACTCGTACAAATAAGGAAGGCTGCGTCAAAGCCTGGTGTTCAACACCCCTCCCCCTGCCGTCTCCCCCCAGAGCATGGACCACTTCGACGACATCGGCCCCAGCGTGGTGATGGCCTCCCCGGGCATGATGCAGAGCGGCTTGTCCAGAGAGCTCTTCGAGAGCTGGTGCACCGACAAGAGGAACGGCGTCATCATCGCGGGGTACTGCGTGGAGGGCACGCTTGCCAAGGTCAGTCACAGCCTTCAGCCACCGTCCTTCCTGAGCGCAGGTGCACAGGGGGCGTGTCCTCCCCAGTCTTCCCACTGGCGTGAGGCAGAGAACCAGCGCAGGCTCCGAGAGGCTCGGCCTGACCCCAGGCAGTGGGCAGGCACATTATTGGTCGAGAAGCATCCATACAGTTGCAGTAAAAATCACAAAAAGGAGCCCGTTGGAGGGCCCCTTGGTGCCCTCATCGTGTGAAGACGGGCCGACTGCCCACCCTCCTGTCGCTGCAAAACAGTGGGCCTTCCCTCTCAGGGACGCAGGCGTCGACGCCCGGAAACTTAGAGGGCTTCCGAGGTCACGTTCTCTTACCTCGTCGTATCAATAGCTTCTGTTTTACTTTTAAATTCATTACAATTCCCTGTTTTGATCATTTTTGTTACTTTTCCTTACTCTCCAAGTCATGTAGACAGTGTTACAATGTGTTTAGAGTAGATTTTCAGAGTAGAAACACGTTTATCCTTTATACACGTTCTCCTCTCTGGGAAGTTTCTTTCCAGAGCAAGAGAACGGTGGAGAATACAGGTCTGCCTTTTCAGCCGTGAGAATTACTCTTTTCACTTCCAGCACCTGAGACCATTAAATTTTAGTTATTCTGCTTCCTTTTCTGATCAAATGCTTGACGAAGATAGTGTGCGATCCTTACCACGTCAGTAGCATTAGAATGATTTGGGGGCTGAAGGTCCGCACTTGGCCAAGTTCACCGCTGCGGGAGAAAGTGGGCAACGTCCTGTTCCTCACGGGCGTGTCCGGCGCGTGCGCTTCTCCGTCACAGCACATCATGTCCGAGCCCGAGGAGATCACCACCATGTCCGGGCAGAAGCTGCCGCTGAAGATGTCCGTGGACTACATCTCCTTCTCCGCGCACACGGACTACCAGCAGACCAGCGAGTTCATCCGTGCCCTGAAGCCGCCCCACGTGGTGAGTGTGGGTGCGGGAGGGTGCTGGGGTGCGGGTTCCCAACTCAGGCCCCGCCTTCGGCTGGCGCGGCCCTGAACGGAGCGCCTTGCGTCTCCCGCTGGGCGAGGCAGGCTGCGTGCTTCCGTCTCTGTCCTTGCGTGGCGTGGCCCATCACCGCTGCTCCTGTTCCTGTCTGCTGCCTCCCCCGGTGACCTCGGAGCCGTGTGGACTCCGGCTCCCTCCCTCACCTGCTGTGTGACCCTGGTGACTGACTTCACCTCTCTGTGCCTCCTTCGTACGCAGAGATGATAGTACCTCGTGAGGTTATCGCGAGGACTGAGTGAGAGAACATACATCCTAAGCACGTAATACAGGGCTGCCTTGTAGGAAATGCTGAGTACTGTGGAGAGGGGAGAAAGACAAATCGTGTGATAGCAAGAGTCAGAGACGCAAACCAATACGAACTACTTTACAGAGCTCCTTACTGATGTGATTTGCTCCTGCCTTTTAAGTTCCACATTATGTGAAAGTGGCCTGGAGAGGGCCAAGCTGAAACACTGCGCATATTTTTAAGGAGAGCGGCGTGGACGGACGTGTGTCTGCCGCAGGGACATCCAGCGCCCCTCACTGTCAGGTCTTGCCGACCAAAATGCCTGGAGAAAAACAGACGACGTACCCTTTCTGGGTATGTCGAAAAGTAGTTCAGAGGAAACAATGTTTCATTAGGCTTTTTCCTTCCTGAATGTATTCTGTTGTGGTAAAACAGAATCAGCATGTAAGCTTTTCACCATGTCTAAGGGGACAGCCTAGTGGAGTGAGCTGTGTCCACGGCGCGGCCAGCACCACGGTCTACTTTACACCCCTCTCCCCACCCCCGGAACTGTACCCGTTCAGTAATGGTTCCCTGCCTCCTCCCCAGCCCCTGGTGACCTCCAGTTTACTGCCTCTAGGAATTTGCTGGAATTAGTGCGCATACTTCGTACAAGAGAAACCATGTGCCACTCAGTGGTTTTGAGGCTCGCCCATGTAGTAACAGGGGCCAGCCTTCAGTGCTTGTCACGGCTGAGTGACGCTTCATGGTGTGCGCACACGCACACAGTTGGTTTATTACTGTTGGTGGACACCGGCTGGCTTCACCTCTGGCTCTTGTTGATAATGCTGCCCTGAGCGCTGGCACGGAAACGCTGGGTTGCGTCTGTTCTCCATTCTTTCGGGGGCGCGCCCACGAGCGGGGTTGCAGGGGGGTCGCGGTGGTGGTGCTCTGTTTAACTTCTGTGCTGTGTGGGGGCGGGGCTGCACGTGTGTGTTTCTCTTCATGTCACCATCACCATTTATGCCCCCTGAACCCGCTCCCACCTCCACCCACGCTGCTCCGCCCTCTGGTCTGGCTGTTCGAGGAATCACCAGACTGTGTCTCGGCAGCTGCACCCTTTCGCATCCCCACCAGCTGTGCACGAGGGCTCCAGGCCTCCGTACTCTTGCCAGCGCTCCCCCATCCTCCTAAGAATGAAGTGGGTCTCACTGTGGTCTCGATTTTCATTTTCCTGGTGCCGTGGTGCGTCCATCTCCTCGTGCGCCCCTGTTCGTTGCTTCCTTCTTCCTAGCGCGCCAGTTCCCGCAGGCGTTTGGCCTTAACGCGCACGTTCTTTGGTGGAGAAAGTGCCTCCCCTACTTAGCCTCAGAGCCTGCTGAGGGGAGCCAGGGCGAGGGCAGCTCACAGGCGCCCCCACGGTCTGTGGGTGGCGAAGCCCTCCCGGCCTGGAAGCCCTGGGGGAGCGGCTGTGCGGCCCTTTCTCCCCGGCATCACCGCCTCGTCTTTGGTCCCCTTCCTCCGCTCTCCGTGCTCCGGCTCTGCTTTCGGTTTAAATTCTGGATCGAACTGGGTGATTACCTCCCTCTGATAACCAAGCCAGCAGAAGTCTGTCTGCACAGTAAATAGGTAACAGTGGGTTAGGAATCGTGAGCGATAGCTAGTACTTGCTACTTACCACACGCTGGGTGGGGGCTGGAGCTTTAATCTCCTGGCTCACTCCACAGCCAGTGGCTGCTCCGTGGCGGAGGAAACAGGTTAAGTAACCTCCCCGAAGTGACGCAGCGAGTCGGCGGCAGTGCCAGACTTCGGGCTCAGGCAGCCAGGACCCTTCCCTGCGGGCTGCGCGGACGCCTGTGCCCGGTAGGGGTGCTGGGCAGGCTCAGACCGCCCGGGCGAGAGGGCACCTGGCCAGAGCCCGTGGGTCGCGGTGACCTCGCCCGTCCAACGCGGACACGGTGGTGGTGCGCACCCCTGAGGCAGCTGCACGTGGTTCTGAAATACTCTCTTCGGTGCTGCTCTAAAAAGCCAACAAAATTATCGGGAGCCCTTTTTTCCCACAAAAGGCTTCCTTTGAAAGTCTTACATTAAGAAACCAAAAGAGAACACGCAGCAGCAAGAGTGTCAGGCGAGAATCACGCGGTGGGAGCCGGCGGAGAGGAGCCGGCGGAGAGGAGCCGGCAGAAGTCGCCAGGGCCAGTGTGAGCACAGAAGCCAGGAAACCAGCCGTCTGGCTGCTGCAAGTTGCTGCCTCGTTAGGGCCGACTCCAGAGTGGAGACGTGTCTGCTCGCTCGTGGAGAAGTGCCACGTGGGGGTCCCGTGAAGCCACTCAGAATGTCAGTGTCTATAAGTCTGACCGACCGCTGGCCCCTATAAGTAGCGAAGTTTATCTCTGACTGACCTCCAAGGTCTAGCTGGTCCGGGTAAGGGCCATTGTTAATCTGAACTGTCATGTTTCCCTGTGCTCCTTCGAATGTTTTCCTGTAGATTCTAGTCCATGGAGAGCAGAACGAAATGGCCAGGTTAAAAGCTGCCCTGATTCGAGAATACGAAGACAATGATGAAGTTCACATAGAGGTTCATAATCCTCGGAACACGGAAGCAGTGACCTTGAACTTCAGAGGAGAAAAGCTGGCCAAGGTAAAGGTTATGGTTCTTGATCTTGTCCATGTCTTCCGGGAAATGCGTGCTCCTTAAAGAAGCGACCCCTCTCCTCATCCAGTCCAGGGGTGTGCTGGACGGCGGTTTCCGTCTCCCCGGCCACCGCGAGAGCTTCATTCTGACACTTTCCGGGCTTCTTCTGGTTCTCCTCATTCCTTTTGTCACATGGAAAATTTTCAAAGAAAGTAGAACTTAACCCAGTTGAATTTGACAGCTTTTTAAGTCATATCCCCACTTACTTACCTTTTATTCCGACGTCTGAGGATAAAAAGTGTCCGTCCCTGTTTCTGTACCACACCCGGTGGAGCATCCTCTCCGCCCCCGTGATGCTTCCTGCAACTCCAAACAGGCCCGTATTCCCGAACTTACACATCTGTCGATGCGATGAAATGTATAAAAACTCGTCTTTGAGAATCATTTTTTATGGTAAGATACAGTATTTTCAGAGTTTAAGAAAGAAATGGTTAAGAAAAACCTTACCTGGGGTTCTCGGATGCTGTAAGAAGTCTGCGTTTTTACCTTCTGTTATCAGAAACCCTAAGGTGCCGCCCGGCCCCCCTGGCTCGCCTGCTGGGAGTGTCGTCCTGCGCACGGAAGGGCTGTGGGTTTGATTCCCCGTCAGCGCACGCACCTGGGCTGTAGGTTCGACCCCGGTCCAGACATGTGGGGGGCAACTGGTTGGTGTTTCTGTCTCACATCGACTTTTCTCTCTCCCTTCCCTTCTCCCTAAAAAATCAGTAAACGTATCCTCAGGTGAGGGTTTAAAAAAGAACCGTAAGCCACCTCCGAGGGGACCGTCGTAAGGATCTGGCTGAAGTTCAGGTGTCGGGCACGTGCTGCTGAGCAGCCTCGCGGTGCTGTGCCCGTGCGGGACGCGCGGGCACGAGGGAGCTCATTGATGAGTGGCTTTTCTCACCCTTGAACTCGAGGAGAGATTTTTTGCCAAAGTCAGAGTGTGAGGCTTTTGTTGCCGATGAAGAGCACATGGTTGTGTTTACTCCCAAGTCTTGCTGTTCACGGAGCTTTGCAGGAGCCAGTTCGGTGGGACGAGTCTTCTCCCTGCAGAAAACTATTCGGTTTAAGACTCCGTACGTGTTTCCTGGACTCTGCCGGTCGCAGAGGGAGGAAGCGGAGAGAGCTTTGCACTCGGACAGTTTGGGAGACGCTTAGTCCAACAGCATTGAGCTGGTGTACGGCGGCGCTTTCCAGAGGTTTTACGAGGCCACCCTGCGTTAAGAACCCTTGGCGCTCACGGTACCTAGCGTTGAAATTGTTGTTTGGCCGCAGAGCTGAGAACACGCTCAGGCGTGTGTCACCTTTACCTTTCAGTGTGTTGGGCATAGAGACACTGTTTTCAGTGTGTTTCCCCGGACACACTTCCATGTTGGAGGCTGGTGGTTTTTTCAGCCATAATTTTAGTCATTTAAAGTCATTACCTAGTGACTTGTTTCCCCCAGTGCAGTGACCTTACTTAGGCAGAAGTCAGATGGGGGGGGGGCATCCTCAGCCGTGCAAAACGGAACTAAGGAGGTACCAAGAGCTGTCAACACCCACGCATCCCACCACCGGAGACCTCAGGCTACCCGGCCCTCTGCTTGGTGTTGGTGCGTCAGCCTGTTGGAGACCAGCACTCACACCCGACGGGAGAGGCCCATCAGTCTCTGCCCCACGGACCCGTGCTCCCATCCGGTCCCCGTCTGGGGCTTCCCTGGGGTACGATGGGTCTCCCGGCAGCAGAGCCCTCCTCACTAAGTGCCCCCATTGAGGGGGGAGCCACCCAAGAAGCCCTGTGAAGTACAGCTCTCCCGGGACAGCCTGCTTACCGAGCAGAGGGTGGCACCTCTGACTGAGTTCAAGGAGTCCTCTGTGAGCTCACTTGCTGCTGAGAGAGGTTACGTTTTAACACGTTGGGTCGTGTGTTTGCAGGTTTCTGCTCATGTTAGTTTTTGAACGATCATCACTCTCTTTTCTTACAACACTCCCCCCCCTCCGCTGTACGTGTGAGGTCATTGGTGCGGACCCACGTGGCCCTCACTGTGCACAGACGTGCGGTGGGCGCCCTCTGGTGGCGATGGGCAGCCAGCCCGGGGAGCGGAAGGAAGCCTTTCACGCTGGTGCTCACCCTCCTTCCCGCTGGACTGGTGGGGGCTGAACCGAATTCACCTCGCTGTTCTCGCCATTTGCCGGTGGCTCCTCCCTTTGGCCTTGTGGAGCCTGGCTGCTGCCTGGTCGCAGGCGTGCATGACATTTTCGACTTCCCGTGTTTACATCTCTGTGTTGTTTCTCGCACGTGTAACAGTCATTGTTATGATGGAGCACCTGAGCCCCTGCATTTTACAAGATGCCGTTTCCTTCAAGTTGTTTTGTGTTTTATGTTGTTTTAATAGGTCATGGGCCTTTTAGCAGACAAAAAGCCAGAACAAGGCCAGCGGGTCTCAGGAATACTTGTTAAAAGAAACTTTAATTATCACATACTTTCTCCTTGTGACCTCTCCAGTAAGTATACAGTTAAACGTCAAATATAAGTTGATTTTAGCAAAAGAAAAAAAATCTGTGAAAACTTCGCTTACGTAGTGGCCACATTTTAATTTTGTTTATTATTATTATTCTATTTTATCTTATTTTATTTTTTTAGGGAGGGGGGAGGGAGAAGGAGAGGGAGAGAAACATCAATCCATTGCCACTTGCCCACAGCAGGGGACCTGGCCCACAACCAGGCCTGTGCCCTGACTGGGAATCGAACTGGTGACCTTTGGTTCACAGGCCAGCGCTCAGTCCACTGAGCCACAGCAGCCAGGCCTAGCCCCATTTTAAATAACAGCCCAATAACAAAATAGGAATAAGTGAAGGTTTATAATTCAGGTAGCTTTGTAGGGAAAAATAACCTTCCTTGAACTATTGAAACATTTAAATTCTTTGTGAAACAACTTTCCTCTTTGTTGGAAACGTGAGTTTACCTCTGACCCTTGACAAGGCTGCTGTCTGCCCTTCACACAGCAGTGGCCCTTTCACGTTGCGGAGCGACGTGCTCCCCACACACACATCCTATCCGTGAGGCCTACAGCCCCGGCTACTGCCGGGTCCTCGCGCTCTGCGCCTCGGCGAATGCGGAGCCATCACCGATTTTGCAGTTGGTGTGGAGTTACCTGCGAGTGAATGACTGTGCTCAGTTTTACGTGTGAGCACTGATAACCTCCAAGTGCTTGACGGAGGGCGTGTGGCCATGCGCTCCTCGGTGGGCAGGGCCGGCAGCTCTCGGGCCGTCACAGTGCAGCAGCTGGTGCGTTTCCACCCTGCGCCAGGCTTTGTGCTGGGCGCTGGAGGGCTGTGGTTACTGAGGAGCACCGCCCCAGCCCTCGGAAAGCCGTCTAAGGAGACAGGCGTTCTTGTCAGGAGCGGGTGGTGCTGGCCCGGGGCGGGTAGACGTGCATGGTGAGCAGGTGAGGACAGAAGGGCCTCGTGGCGCCGGCGAAGGCTGTGCCAGCCAGTCGAGGGCGTGCCAGGCGCTGAAGGCTTGTTAGCACGTGCCGAGCCCAAGAGATGGCAGAGGACAGCGGGCCCGCTGGCTTGGAGCCCTTCAGGGACCTGGTGTGTCTGGTTTGCAGTGTAAACTTACGAGGTGGGGCGGAGGGTGCGGGGAGACAAGCAGGAAAGGAGGAGCAACTTGTTGGCATGGAAAACCTGTGCTCTCTCCCTTTACTTGTGCTTCTCTGTACTCCTGGGGTGCTTTGTGGGGCCAGGATAGTTTCTCAAAGTGTATTTGTTCCAATTTCCTCTTCAGATTACACCGACTTGGCCATGAGCACCGTGAAACAGACCCAGGCCATCCCCTATACCGGCCCCTTTAATTTGCTCTCGTACCAGCTGCAGAAACTGACAGGTGTGTGCGCTCGCTGACAGGCACTTCGCCGTTTGCTCTTTCTGAGAAAGGTGATGCGCTACCTAGGAAAGGGTGTCATTTAATTTCGGTAGTTGTCTCAGAAGCACGCAAATTTTATTTGTACTTGGTCATATCTCATCTAAGTGATACTTTTGGGAATCTACTCCTCAGCTTTTAAATCCCATTAGACCTTCCATCCTCGATCCACTTAAAATTCTGAAAGTATCGGTAGTCTTTGTTCCTTGTGTTTGAAATCTACTTTAGCTACCCAAATTTCATCTAGTTTTTTCTCTGTTCAGGGAAAATGATTCTGGTTCCATTGGGACCATTGTGTGCCGCAGGTTTCATAAGCGAGCATGACCTCAGCCACGGCCAGCACCAGAGGAGGGCCTGTCCCACTTTCCTGTGGAACCGCTTTGACCCGGGAGCCCGGGAAGCGGCATCACGAGGGCAGGGACCGAGCTAACAGAGGCAGGCTCCCCAGCAGCCGAGAAGCTTCCAACCGCAGCGCACCCTTTTCTGTTAGTGCATTGTTCCTCGTCCATGGGGCGAAGAGCTCCCGTAAAGTAACGCGCGGGAAGGAAATCCGGCTTCCCCTCAGAGCCTCGCATTGGAATTAGAGATGGTAGCATAGAAAGTTAGCGAACTTCGTCCGAGTCCGTCCGTAATAAGAGGTCACCGGGAAAACCAGAAAAGTCTCGTCTTAGACAACAGAATGGCCCTGCAGGAGGGGTAGCTCTGTGAAGACAGAAGGCAGAAGGGACTGTTCGCAGCTGGCCTGTCTCGTGTTCAGAGTTAAGATGCTAGTGGCACACGTCTTGCACAGACACAGGTGTGTGACAGCCACCAGTTTATTCAGCAGGCGGTGCACCCCCACTGTGCACCAGGCATTGCACGGGGCGCAGGAGAACTGGTTATTTGCTGCTGATAAAATATTTAATGTCCAAGGTAAAGCCACTCTAGTTACACGAATTTTCGTAATACGTGTTCAGATTTTTAGTTAACTGTAAACAGTATATAGCTTACTTAGCTATTTAAATCTTACTGTAAGTGCGCTATTAATTTTTTCATTATGGATCAACTTTATTTCAGCCAACTCTGTAAACAAATGAATAATATATATTATAATCTTTCTTTCAGGTGATGTAGAAGAATTAGAAATTCAAGAAAAACCTGCTTTGAAAGTGTTCAAAAATATTACTGTAATACAGGAACCAGGAATGGTGGTGTTAGAAGTAAGATAAGATCGTTTACCCAAACAAGGAGGAAGAGGAAGTTTTGAGAGTTTACATGCGGAGATTTGAGTTGGGGTGGTGGACACGCAACATGCAACGTGCAGATGATGCGTTATAGAATCGTGCATCTGAAACCCGTGTGATTTTATTAACCAGAGTCACCCAAAAATTCACTTAAAAGAGTTCACATGTGATTATACAGAAATTTCACAATCAGGAAAAAAATTATTGGAAAATACAGGTTTCTAAGATCAACGTTAAGTGTAACGTAGCCGGGCATTTTTTATGTGACGGAGAAACTAGAAACAAATCAAGGCGTGATGTGTAGCGTGTGTGACGAGTAGGGATCTCACATGAGTGAGTCTGAGCTGGTTTTGTGGTGCCCCGGGAAGTCCTCAGGTGTAGCAAGATCTCATTCCGTTACACTGAAACAGACGTGTCGTACAGCACTTCTGAGGAGAATGGGATTTTGAAGACTCCAATGAGCAGCATGAATGTGGCCCTAATACACAAAGGCAAGAACTCATTGATTCAGGTGAACTCGGTCCCACTGGTAGAATTTTACACTCCTGCCGGGAGAATGTGGGACCCAGACACCAAACGAAGTTGATGGTTGGTTTTGGTAGGCTGGCATCTGTTGAGTCAGAAGGAAGACTTTTTAAAACGAATCCTGAACTGAATGATCCAAGGAGCTGCTTTGTCTGTTTTTCTGCCTCAAGGCTGTAGGTAAATTGCATGCAAATTTCCCAGCTCTGAGGTCTGGCTCGATTATACAGATTATTTTAAAACAAGCAAAAGATCTGTCAGTGCTGGTCCCACCCAGTTCTGGGAATGAGTCTTAAATTGATTTTGAGGGCTAAAAATAACTGAAGAAAGTATCAAAAGGAGTTATCTGTAGCAGGGAGTTACATACAATGATGCATAAAGCAACATCCAAGAGTTACTAGAAATGTTGATTAAACGGGTTCGAGCTGTAGAGAGTTTAAAAAAGTGCCTCATCTTCCTCGTGAAAGTACACTTTGCAGAGGGAATAAACACAGTGAGGGCCCTGTTCCCTGAAGTGTGAACAATTCACCCGATCTCACCCCCAGTGGGCTCGGGTCGGGTCGCTGGACACTTGAAGGAAGGCAGGGCCTGGAAGTAGCCTGTAACAAAGTTACCTTGTATCGCTGCACGGGTGCTGAGAGAGGGTGACTGGGAACCAGCGGTGGGGTCCCAGGGCCAGCAGCTGCCGCGTGTGCCGCCCGGGGCAGTTCCTTCTGAGTCCGGCCCCCCACTGTAAAATGAAGGTGCTGTGGGAACTGAAGGAGAGAAAGGGTGCACGGCCCCTGCCCCAAAGGCAGTGCTCGCTGCCCTTGACTGTCGTTAAGAGCGAGCTGGGGAGGCTCAGCACCGTGAAGGTGCTTCAGTGCACGAGCAGGCAGCCTGTTCCGGGGAGACCGCCGGAGCCGGACACACGCGCACCGGCCGTGGGTGGGCGGGGGCGCGCGGCTGTGCCGGGGCCCCGGCTGTGCCTCTCTGACTCTTCCTCTCGCCCCACAGTGGTTAGCAAACCCCTCCAACGACATGTACGCCGACACCGTGACGACCGTGATCCTGGAGGTGCAGTCGAACCCGAAGATCCGGAAAGGTACGGAGTCGCTTCGTTCCTTTGTTTCGCGTTTACTTCATTTTATCAGTTAATTCTTTTACTTCTCCCACAGTTCTTCGCACTAAAAAGTAGAAAGTAGAATCCCAAGGTGCTTGAAATCTCCTGATTTTTTTGTCATCCCTACAACCATTAACCCACTAGATAGTTGTGTAACGACGCGTATTACTAACATTTTACTTTTTGTCTTGGTTTCTTTTCTTAAATATATTTTATTTATTTATTTTCAGAGAGGGGGGAAAGAAAGGGAGGGAAACATCAATCGTTTGCCTCTCTCACGCCCCCAAATGGGGACCTGGCCCGCAAGCGAGGCACGTGCCCTGACTGGGAATCGAACTCACGATTTTTCGGTCCACAGGCCAGTGCTCGACGCACCGGGCCACACCAGCCAGGGATGTCCTGGGCTTTAATTTATGCTGTGAAAATCTGGTAGCAGTTAACACCGAGATAGAGTGTTGGTGAGAATCCTTTTAAGAACAGTTCAGTCAGAAGGTCTCACAGTTGCTGCAGTGAGCCAGCGTGTCCGACGTGCTCTCGTGTCCTTGTTTTTGGTACAACTGTTGATGGGCTGGAGTCCCCCCATGGCTCACTAAGTAGCATTTTCCAACCGAGGAAAGCACCAGCGAAGATATTTTTGTGTCCCAGCGTAGTTAGGTTTCACCTGATACATGATTCGGTGTCACACACGTCTTGTGTGTCGCTGGCATGTCAGGTGGCCCTTTGTTGCTGGAGAAGCCGCCCTGGCGAACTCTGGGAGGCGCCCCGGCCGTCCACCCTGCGTGTGGCCGCAGCCGTGATCTTGGAAGAGGACTTCTCTTTCTGGAATCACAAATGCAAGCGAGGAGGCGGCTCCTCGAGTTTGGGGGTGGACGCGGTGTAGCTGTGTAGGGAACCGCTTCACGAGACGTGGAAATGTGGCCCAGCACCCACGTGGAAAACCAGTGGGGGGCGAGTGGGCACACAGGACCACGCCCGTGAAGAAGTTCTCCCGTGGGAAACCAGGCCTCCGTCACACCTAGGCTGCTTCGTGACTTGCTCTTGCTAAGACTCTCCCACCCCGAGGTCAGGCAGCGAGCGCTTGCTGCGTAGCTTCACGGTAGCTCCCTGAAGTCCGTGCTGAGTCTCCCAGGGGTTGAAGTGCGGCCAGACCTGCTACTCTTGTTCCCTTGCATTGGCAGCATTTTTCCACACTCTCCAGTGGTCTATAATGGCTGAACCCTGAAAACTGGTTCGATAGACTGAGTTTATGAGCTTGGGTCCTAGCAGCCCTTGGGCGCCCCCTTGTCTTAATCCTTGTTTGTGCTTTATGATGTATATGGAGGTTATTTTCTTAAGATCGCATTCGGGAACAGCAAATAGTAGGTTTCACAAGCTTAACAGCTATAGTTGATTTCAAAAACAAAGAAGCAGAGGGTTTTAGGAACCCCCTGCCAGCCATGGCTAAGGCTGGGTGAGCGACCTTCGGACCTTAAGCCACTAAGGAGACAAAGCCCTGGCAGGGGCACCACCTCTGCCCACTTCACTTCACCCTGCCTGTCCCCAATGCTTGATCCCTTAGCCAGTGACGTGTAAGATTCCTCAAGGGAGGAACGACCTAAGACAGGCATGATCATGGGGAGCCCCCAGGATGCACTTGGGGGGGCTACAGCAAAAGGGGGTGACGGACCTTTGCCCCTCGGCTTTGACATAGTCTGAGTCCTCGTTGTGTCTGTGAGAAGTCTCCTAATGTCTTGGCTGCCTTGCTTCCCCTGCCTGACTTAAACCTGAAGCAATGACAGAGGGCGGTGCAGCTCTGTGCTGGAAAGGGCGGGTTCCCCGGGTGATCAGGCCTGAGAAAGAATGTGTAATATCCTGTGAAACCTGATTTGCTAAGAATGCCCTCAATTAAATGATAAGGGTCCAAGCAGGAAATGAGTTTGTTTCCCAAAGTTTTGTGGCCCTTTAGCTAACAGACCCTGACTCAGAATAGGTCCTCGTAGTTCTTCGTATGTTATCTATTGTTCGATCCTTACTGCCTGACAGCGATTAATGAGCTTTACCTGGACTCCTGTGCAAATGAAACCCAGTAAAAGCTTCTCAAGGCGAGGATCAGCACGCTCTCCCCTTGAGAGAGTGGCCGCGCCGTCCGTTTTCCTCCGAAGGACTCGGTGGTCCATGTGAATGTCTCATATCTCATCCCTAACGCCGCGGGCACTGCGGGCCAGTGTCCACGTCATAGCTGAGCACTTCGGAGCCCAGCCTTCTGCACCCGGCCGGGTCTGCGCTGGGACAGACAGGCGCCTGCACAACCCGGGTTACTCGAGCGCCTGGCACGCATCCGAGCTCGTTCGGAGTAATCCTCGTCGTAAGAGTCGCGCTTCCGGCACCATCTGGGCATTTGTTCGGGTCGAGTCAACCAGCAGGTCATGGACCCCCGTGTGCAGGGGCCGCGCAGGTGCCGAGGGAGGTGCAGCCTCAGACCATCCCGTGGCACGCTGTGTCACGGTCCCTGCCCTAGTGCGGGGACACTCGTGGCAGGGCGGTTGTGAAGGCGGTTGTCACTTGCTCTTGTTCTTTCCTGTTTTTCTTACCTCAGGCGATGGGAGTACAAAGGCCCGAGTGCAGGTCAGCCGACCCTCACGCGGGTCAGGGGTCGGGCGGCAAGGCCAGGGCTGCGTGCAGGGGCGGGGAACCCCAGCGCGGTGGGTGCGCCCCCACCCCTGCAGGAGCCGTCTGACTCGGCTGCTCTGAGCTCAGCCCGTGCGCTCAGCTTGCACCGTCCCGACTGGAGGTCAGCTGTGTCCTCCCCGCCACCGTCTGCACATTCTGCTCGGACAGCCGTGGGGTGAGACGGAGCCCGTTTAGGGACATGGTAGTACTATTCTGGTCAGGTATCTGTATGCTTTTCTGAAAAATGAAATTTCTGTGCACAAAATGGTATTTTTCTAGGCCAGGTAGACGGTGGTGGTGTTCAGGGCAGCGTCAGCTCCTCGGCCTTTTCCACGCTGCGGGGGCATCGGCGAGGGGCGTGGGGGAAGGGGGAGGAAGCGCAGCGCGGCCTGAGACACTAACTCTACGTCCACCCTGTGGCCGGGGTGCTGCCTGCCGGCCGGGCCAGAAACAAGCCGCGCGGCGGCTGGACGGACAGCCATGCAGCCTCCGCTGTCTGCTGCAGAAGGGGCGGCACGCGAGCGGTGCTCCGGACCGAGCAGCCAGCCTTCGTTGGGCACCAGTTGCTCCCAGTACTCTGTCCAGAGCGGGGACATGTCTTCACTCGGACGTGTGGGAGCTGAATGCAACCCTCACTAGTGTCCACCTTACGCCAGTGACGCCCGAGGCGCTTCTCCTGGAGGTTGGCCTCTGGGCGTTTCAGCAAAGGCCTGTGGGAGACGGGTTAGAGCAGCCCCCGTCCTGGAGCTAATGGGTGGCCACGGCTGGCCACCCCCTGGGCCCTGGTTTCCCCACTTCGTGGTGTGCGGAGAATGAGGTTTCCTGTTCTGGGGGGTGAGTTGCTTCCGTATTTCCCCTTTGCATCTGCTCAGCAGGTGGCGTGCTGGGGCGCAGGGCGGCCCTGCCGTGTGTGGCCTGTGGGCTGCTGCAGGGCTCCGGGTTCCCTTGGGGCTTTGAAGGACTGCTCGGGGGCTGGGGGAGGGGAGCCAGTCGGAGAGGTGGCGGGGACGGTGGGTTCTGGCCACACAGGGCTTGAGCCAGCGGGCACCGACGGGATGAGTCGGAAAGAGATGAGGTCCAGGGGCTGTTTGTGAGGCATCAGCATGGCGGTTGTCGCCGTGGGGCTGAGTGGCCGGGTCTCTGCGCAGCACTTGCCCCTCGGGAGGTGAAAGTGGGCGAGGACCCACACCGCCTCTGTGCCGCCCGTGCGGTAGCTGGGGGCGCCCGTCCCACGCGCTGCTGCTTCTCTGACTGGCGCAATCCCAGCAACTGCCGTTCCGCCGTCTGAGAGCCGTCGGCAGCTGGGGCCAGAGTGCATCCAGCCGCCCTGCAATACAGTGCCCCGGACACAGCTGCGCCCGCGTGTGCCCTGTCACAGGGCGCAGCACCCTGAGCCACCGCAGCGGCCCCCAGCCCTCCGAGCCTGAAGCGGGGCCTGGCCATGCGCAGGCGGTGAGCCCACCCGGCGCCAGCGGCCACCGTGGGCAGCCTGACACATGCACAGCACTGTCCCTTCCGTCCTCAGCCAGCAGACACGTGCGTCCAGGGTCTGGACGCTCAGCTTGCGTGTGTTTGTATCTGTGCGTGTGTAGCCCCATCTTCCTTGGTGTGTGTCTGTGTGTGTGTGTGTCCCCAGTTCTCACACGGGACACGGGGAGGCTGCGTTTCCACGGCATCCTCGGTCCATCGTGTTCTCTGGCTCGCACTCTGCTCCTCTTGTCAGCCGCCAGCCCCTGCCCCGGCCACAGACCTCCTAAGGGCAGGTTGCGGCGGCCGAGCGGTCTGCAGTGAGTGCGGGGCTGTGCTCCGCCCACAGCCGTGGGAGAGTCCCCTCCGACGGCCAGCTGCACGGCCCGGGTCCTCTCAGCAGCGTGGTCTGAGACTGTGTGCCCAGGTCCGCTAGGCGCTCACTTGACGCTGAATGCAGGAATGAATTGTTAAAGTGCAAAGGTTTCGTTGCGTAGCTTCCTTGGCTGGCATCTGGTTAGCTGTGTATTCAGTTCAAACTCCTGAGTTAAAAGCAGTCAGAGTAACTACAACCTGAATTACAGGATAACTTAGGAGAAACGACAATTTGTTTCTCTTCTACCTCAGAGTGAGAATCACCACAGTCACCTCGAGAACGTTTAAGAAATGCCGCATCCTCCAGCCGTAGACCCCCGAACCTCATCCCCCGTCTCCCCGGCTGAGGTCTGCTCCTGTCTACGGACTTGCCTGTCACGGACGTGCCGTGTGAGTGGGAGCATTTAACGCACACTCTTCGGTGACTGGCGTCTCCACGCAGCATAACGTCCGGGTGCACCCGTCCTTGGGTGCGTTGTTGTAGCGTGAACGAGTACCTCGTTCTTTCTGGCGGCCGGAGAACCGCCCGTAGTGGATGTGCCGTATTTTGATCATGAGCTGGTTCGGCGACCGGCGTCTGGTTCTCCCACTTGGCGATGGTGAACGGCGCCGCTGCGAGGGTTCGCGCGCGGGCTCGCAGGTCTTCGGTCCTCCCGGGGCCGTGCCTGTGCCTGGGAGCGGAGTGGCTGCGTCGTCCGCGGGCCCCGCGAACGCTAGTGGTCGTTAGAACAGTTACAGGTGCACTTTGTCTGGCAGAATGTTACACTTACGTAGCATTTGAGACCAAACAGAAGACCGCAGAGATTTTTGAGCTTGGACATGCCCGGCAGCTCCCGGACTTACAGTGTCACTAGCTCAAGTGTCATTTTTGTGGCTCCTTAACGACATCGTACGGTAAAGTGACGGAAGGGCCAACGTGCCTCAGCAGGTGGGTGACATGTGCAGGCCTGTCACTCGAAGGTTCCGTGGTCAGTTGTTTCGACTTAGCCAGTAACTGTGTTCTGATTGCTGCTGCCGGGATTGCCCCAGATGGGAGTCTGGACCTGAGCTCTCCGCTGCTTTCTCCCCAGGTGCGGTCCAGAAGGTCTCTAAAAAGCTCGACCTGCACGTGTACAGCAAGAGGCTGGAGATCATGCTGCAGTGAGTGACGGGGCGGGGGCGCAGGGACGGGGTGGGGGTGCAGCAGGGCCCCAGGCCACGTGCCTGTGACCTGCCCGCTCAGCCATCTCCCCGTGAGATGCGTTTCACTGTTGAATGTAGAGCCTCGGGATGTTTGCACATGGGCTGCTCAGCCAACAAAGTATTGAAACACTCTTTTCATGGACAAGTACTGAAATCTTAACCTAGTGTCATACGCCTTCAAGGGTTTTCTTACACACGTCTTAAGTGTGAGTTCTGCATTGGGAGTGGCCCTGCCCTGGCCACTGTGGCTCAGTGGATCGAGCACCAGCCGAGGAACCCGAAGGTCGCCAGTTCGATTCCCGGGCAGCACGCATGCCTGGGTTGCAGGCCAGGTCCCCGGTGGGGGCGTGCGAGAGGCAGCTGGTCGATTTACCTCTCACACATCAGTGTCTCTCTCCCTCTCTCCCTTCCTTCCCTTCTCTCTAAAAATCAGTAAGTAAAGCCTTAAACAAGAATGGCTCTCTTCTAGACTCTTCTCAGGCAGTCAGCAGGTGGACTGTGGATGGGCTTGAAGCTCAGCGCTTTTCTGAGCGGCAGATATTAACTAGGCCTTTCCCCTAAGTACTCTTTAAGCCTGATTTCAGAATTTTTTTAAAAGATTTTTATTTATTTATCTTTAGAGAAAGGGGAAGGGAGGGAGAAAGAAGGGGAGCGAAACATGAATGTGCAAAATTGGTTGCTCCTTGCACACCCCCAACCTGGGTCTTGGCCCACAACCCAGGCATGTGCCCTGACTGGGAATCGAACCAGCGACCTTTGTTTGTGGGATGACGCTCAACCACTGAGCCACACCAGCCAGGGCCAGAACGTCTTTCCAAGTAAAAGTCCCATGTAAAACCGCTACAGAGTGGGTAACCACAATGGAAGCTTATGAGTTTACCCCAAAAAGGGGGGGATTTAAAATTTCAGCACCAACACAGTGCCTTGAACTTGGACACGTCTCGGATTCTCAGTGAGCAGATTCCTGCTTCTGTTTTCAAACGGAAAGCTGTGTCGCTGGACAGCTCCACAGAAAGGGGCTCGCGGGCTCGGGGGTCCTGTGTTAGCTCTCTGCTCCGTCCTCTCCCCGAGCCCCACAGCAACAGACGGTCTTTGAAACCAGCCGTGCAGTGACTTGAAAAATGGGGGTTTTGCTCCCAGAAGCCGTCACACAGCTTCAGCCACGTGTCCGTGGAGTTGACATTGTGGTTTTAAAAGCACCCGTCGTGCAGCCCGAACGCCAGCCGCCCCCGCAGGACCGGGCCCTCCGTTGCCCTGAGAACGGGACCCAGCCTGGGACCCGGCTGCAGAGAGGGCTGGCTCTACAGGCCCGGGAGCCTGCCCGGTGGCCCTGGCCCCGCGGACGGTCGAGGGGGGCTGTGGGTTCCCGCGGGAGGGAGCACACACACGTTTGTCTCTGATGCCAAGCGGTGGATGGCCCTGTCCCCCAGAGCTGCTCTGGGACCCGAGGGTGAAAGGCCCTTTTGTGGAAGATGGGTCCTGAGTTCCTACGTGTGTCCAGGGAGATCAGCAACAGTCCTGCCGAGGGCGGCCCTGTTTCCAGGATGAGAAAGCTCGTGTGGCCCCAGGACAGTGGAGCCTTCCCCGTGGGTCGGACGGGAGGACACGGTCCCGGCTCCTCTGTGGAAGCCGCACGTGGCAGTCTGTGGGAGGTTGCGGCCTTCAACTCTGCCCTCCACTGTGGCCCTGCTCCCCCAGCCTGCTTCAGCCAGTGCCCCCCTGCCCCCCATTTCCTGCCCTGTCGCCGGGGCTAGTCAGGGCCGGCTGGCCTCTGGGGGCTGTAGATTTGCTGCTGCCTTTCCTTTTCTGAGCCCCCAGCTGGTGGGACTGCTGTCAGCAAATGTCCGTGTAAGAGACGGGACCAAAGTGGCAGCTGTTGGTTAGCTGAAGCAGGGACGGCGCCTTAGCACCGCACCTGGCACCTGGGCGCTGCCCAGTGAATGCGGGCCTGACTCAGAGGCAGCAGCGAGGGAATCGGTGAGAAGGAGCGGCCAGCCCGGGGACCTGGGAGCCAGTTCTGCCGAGAGGCCTGGAGTTGAACCCCGCACCCCTGCTCTCTAGCTCGGGGCTGCAGGCCCGTCGCGTTCCTAGGTCTCGTTTTCCTCGGGTGTGAAAGGGGCTCCTCACCAAAGCTTTCAAGGGTTAAGGCCACGTCAAGGGCCCAGCACAGCGTCTGCCGAACAGAGCATTCCTAACACGTGATGGCTGTGCGTTTTACCTGTGCCATAAAATGAATCAGACACATGAAGGTAGGTAATGAATGCGTGTATCTCAGGAGTACAGCTGCAAGTATTCTGCCTCACGGCTAGGGCCTCGCTTCAGGTGTATTTTTCCCCAGATATGTAAAACTACTTCACGTACTTATTGATGCATTTCCACTGATACTGTGTCTTTGTGTGTCCCAAGGGACATATTTGGAGAAGACTGCGTCAGTGTGAAGGATGGCTCTGTCCTTGGTGTCACCGTGGACGGGAAGACCGCTAATATAAACTTGGAGACGCGGGTATGTGGCTGTTCGTACGTTTTAAGACATTTAGGAAATACCAGAGTGGGCAAACATGGGTTTATGGTAGTGAGTACACTAAGTAGCTTATTCTTCTACTGTTCTTTATTAACTATTGTATCATTTTCCATATGCACAGCAGTAAACCTGCTTACGCCCCACCCTGCATACAAAGTATCACAGTCTCGTTCTTCATTTCCCGTGCTTAGTGGGGTTTTTTGTTGCTGCACAGTGCACGTTCCCAGGCAGAGATCAGTCCGCTCTTTTCCTCCTACGCAGCCTACCTTTATCCCCCAGCGCGTCTCCCGTTGGGCACACGGGGGTCCAGGTGTTCCAGGGAAGCTGCTCCTCGGTTTGCACCGCGGTACCCGGCTGCTTTCCCAAACACTGAGATGCGAGCCGGCCTCGCGCAATTAGCCCAGCGTGCGTGTGTGCGTGCGTGCATGAGCGTGTGTCCTTGCAGGGCTGTTCTGAGCATTACCACAGTTACACTAAACAGGCGCATGCCAGAAATTTCCTTTGTACGCCCTTGGACTGCTCAGGTGCCTTGAGAAAGCACTACCTTTAGTTTACCTTGACGGGAAAATAAGCTAAGGGCATGAACTAGTACTTCACTAGAGAAGAAACGGAGCCAGTGGGCATAAGAAACGAATGCCCAGGTCCAGTAATAACTAGAGGAAATAACGAGTGAAGTTTGAAATGTCACGGTTCGCTCGACACAACGGCACAGAGAGAGATCGCCAAGAACGTTAGTAGAAGAGGAAAGAGGTGTCCCCAGGTGCCATGTGCGGTGGGGACGGGCTGTAAATCAGGTGGCGCCTTCCTTCTCCAAGGCAGTGCCGAGAGCTGCATCAGAATCCTTAAAAATGTAAATGCCTTTACCCACAATTCCACTTACTGCGTTTAACCCAAAAAAGGGATTATTAGACAGTGAGCAAAGATGCATACAAAAGGATGCGTATTTTAGCATCAATTACAACGTGAGTGACATTGCCAGAGACCCAGACACCCACGCGTAGGACGAGGCGAGCGCAGCACACGGATGGGGACGTGTAGGGTGCCTACGTGCGTGCGGACCGCGGTGCGTGCAGCCGTCCGGGCTGCTGGTGTAGATTCCTTCATGCGCCAGCTTGTCCTCCTCCACTGCTGCGCGGGAACAGGTTACCCGAGAGCAAGAATGGTGCATGTTCCCGGCTTCGCTGGAAAGAACTCCACAGAATTCAGCTCAGAGCCCAGAAGGCTGTGCGCCGAACCCGGGGGTCGTTATCGCCGGGTCGCAGAAGCAAGGGTGTCTTTCCGCCCCCGGTTTCTGGGTGAGGCGTGTTTGTGGGAGCGTGAACATTAAACAGCAGCGAGGACTCGCAGGTGAGCGGTGACTGGAAGGTCACCGGTGAGTCTCGGTCGTGCTTGGCGCTGACGGTCGAGCAGGCGGCCACCTCCGCTGCCAGCTGGGTCCTCCGGGTTGCACAGGCCGAATGCCTCGGAGTGTCATTGACCCGGTGGAAATGTGGGCTGTGACGTAAATGCAGTTCACCAGACCTGCCGGTTCTTTTTTTCCATCGTTAACCCGTAAGTGGGCCCGGCCCTTGCGTGGTCCGGAGCGGCCCCGGCCTGCACGCATGCCCACCGCGGTGCAGGCTGGGCGCCGAGGGTGCGCGGAGCCGCGCCCCCTCCCGTGCGACCGAGTCCGTGTGCGCTCTCGCCCGCAGGTGGCCGAGTGTGAGGAAGGCAGCGAGGACGACGAGTCTCTCCGGGAGATGGTGGAGCTGGCCGCGCAGAGGCTGTACGAGGCCCTCACGCCCGTGCACTGAGGACCTCCCGAGTCTGGGCACGCTGGAACCTGTGTCTGGTGCCGAAGGTGAAACACCCAGCTCCTCCGGGCCTGCTCGCACCGGTGCCACTTCTGGGCGCGTGTGCAGGCCCACAATAAAACCCTCCCAGTCTGTTCATGGCCACTGAACCAGGGTGTCTTACTGTTCTTTTTAAAGGAAATGCACAACGACTTGTATTTCACGCCCTTATTCTGAATTTGAATGACTGATTCAAGATCATCACTTAAAAGTGTGAAGCCCCTTTCCTGTTCCCTCCTGATTCTCTGGCCAGGTCCCTTGGTTTCGCATTGGTGACACTGTGACTTGCGGGGCCCAGTGACATTCTGGGTTTAGTAGCTTTGCATTCAGCCCAGAGGCGCGCGGTATAACCTCCGGGCTCACGTTTACGGGTGCGCAGGTGTCAGCTCTGGGATGGCGCCCCACGTAAACCAATCAGCAGTCCCGTAACACGGACTTGCAGGTGCCTGACACAGGCGGACGTGTGTGGTGCTGTTGCTGAGGGAGCAGGTCGACCCGGCCTGGGGTAGCCTGGCACGTACTTCGATGAAAAGGTCTAGATTGCCCCTCTGCAGAGGGGACAGGCGCGTGCCTGAGCCGGCTCCTCCCCTGCCAGGCCCCACTGGAGAGCTGCTGACACTCGTCAAGCTCAAGACACTGGTTTCCTCCCCCGCCCCAAACACTGTGGAGGCTGCGTCAGCTGCCCCCCCCCCCAGGCGTGGACCACGCCTGCCCTGCACTTTGACAACAAACCTCAGCACGTGGATCTGACTTTTCACGTGAAACAACGTGAACTTCTATAATGTAGCCACTTACTCTGGCCCCGGCCCAAACCCAGGATCCAATGGTTACATCACTTGTTTTTGATTCGTTATGGAGTCACCTGGGGAGCATTAAACTGGCGCCCACGTGGCTCCCTCCTGCCCCAGGTGCTTGGTGCCGAGGGCGGCCCTGCGGCAGCACGCTTTCAGAGCTCCCCAGCTGGTTCCGGTTGGTACCGGAACGGCAGGCCTGAGCACCGGGTGTTGCCCTGCACACACTACCTGCCTCCCGGCTCCAGTCGGCCTCCCTCTAGACAACGGACAGCCAGGGGCCAAGCCCGAATCAGGTGGGTCAGCTCCCCTACACGCACTGCTCCCCAGTTCCTGTTCTCCCCTTCAACTCGGGTGTCTCCATGTGAACCGCTGGCCCGTTTTCCTGGCCACCACCCTTCGTTGCGTGGTGGGGGTGACAAGAACTCTGCGGCTTCCGACTAGGACCGCCAGATCGGTTTTTGGCAACAATCCTGTCGAGTCAGTCTACAGGAAGTCCCCCTCCCCATCGGACCCAGGGGTGGTCTCTGCTCCAACTCCTGGGTCCCAGCCCTCCATGCCTCACCCGCAGGCGCACCTTCAGCATAACCCCTGCTGACTCAGTTCAGCCAAGGACGTCCCTGCCTCTGTGAGGGTACTTCCGCTGGCCCCTCCGTCTGAAACCCCACCTTCTTTGTTGTGTTGGTGTGACTCCCCGCTTTGTTGTGTGCAGGGAAGTCCATCTGTGTCACCCCAGCAAAGCCCCAGGGCAGTGTCTTCTGAGGTTTCTGCCCTACAGTCCAGCAACTGGCCTACGTTGTTTTCTAAGAGGTGTCAAAACCTTCCATAAATGACTGAGTTTTTTGATTGTGTAACGAATGAGTCCCTTGGCGATACCGAACCCTGGTTCGGCTGCGGTCATCAATCGAGAGCCAGGAGCTGATGGAAGGAAAACTCGGTTTATTCAAGAGCCTGGGATTTGGCGAGACCGGGACTCTGGTCACGAGGGCCGGTGGGGCCAAGGCAGGGGCCAGGGGGCCCGTCCGCGCAGCCCGCCACCGTGGAGCCCACCTCCATGCGGGTTTCCCGAGTAGAAGGGGAGCGGGCCTGGGGCCGCCTCGCTACGAGGTGAGCTACTGGGACTCCAGCAAAGGGCAGCGTCAGAGCCGCGTGAGTCTGCAAGTCACCGTCGTCAGATACACGGGTGCGGGCGGGTGGGGAGCTTACACGGGGGGTGCTTCCTGCCCTCCCGCCTTCTCACTCACTGCAGTTTGCTGAAACGCTGGAACCTGCCTGCCTGGAGATGGGGCGGGGGTAAGAGGGAGGGCCTGGGAGGCTGACGGACGACGCTGGCCAGGGGGCGGGCAGATATGACCCTCGGGCTTGGCCTCGCGTTTCTGGGGGTCCGTGGGCGCCCCGAGGTCAGGGCACGGCTGCCACCTAACAATTCGGGATGAACGAGTCACAGCGAACGAATGCAGGAGAGCGAGTTTAGTAAACGGGGAACGTGCGCTTTGCAAAAGGCAACAGATATCGCCGGCTTTAGAAACGGCTGGAGGCCGCCAGAGAAGCGCTGCTCCAGGAGCCCTAGGGAATCGGCGGTCCAGGATGCAGACAGGGAGGACGCCAGATTGCGCAGGCGCTGCCCCCGCCCCGCCGCTCGCCCCGCCCCGGATATCCGGCCTACTCCCACTCCCGGCCTCGGGGCTATGGCGCTTTGCGAAGGGTTGGGTTGCGGGAGCTCTCTGCTTTGGCCTCGGGTGCTGCTCTTCGGAGATTCCATCACCCAGGTACCGCCGCCCATCCCCGGCCCGACTCTCACCGGGCGGGTCTCTCGGGCGTCCTCTGCTAGGTCCCCGCCCAGAGCCACGGGCCCGGCGTCCTCAGCGACGGCCCGCGTTTCTCCCGAGTGTCACGCGCTGCCCTGTCCCCGGCTCAGGCTGCCCCGAGGCCAGAGCAGTTGGTACCGCTTACAGCGACCTCGGTGGGCGTCGCGTCCCAGCGCCGCCGGCGTCCGCGAAAAGAGCCGGAGTGGCTCCTGCTTCTCGTTCCGGGCCCTAGGGCGACGGGGTGTGCCCCGCGCCCCGGGCTCCTGTCCAGTCTTGAAGGACAGAGCCCGAGTCCACCTCCTCCCGCGTGCTTTTCTGTAGGGGTTTTAGGAAGCGTCCAGGCACGCGGTCTCCGCATCTTCGTCGGTGGCGGTTCTTTCCCACCGCGGGAACCTGAGTGGCTCCCGCGCCGTCGGAGCGCAGAGCCTTCCGGGTGGACGCCAGGGAGCGGGCCCCTCGGCTTCCTCGGAACAGTTTGGGCCCGAGTAAATTGCTTTCGAGAATAAAATACACAGAAGGCCATGTTTTCATCCAAGAGCATTTCAACTCACGTTAAGGAAAAAAATTTGGGAAAAATGTTCTTATTTCAGAGAGTACATTTTTAAAAATTACTCTCCCTTGGTTTTTATCTTCATTATTTTTCTAACATTCAGACATTACTTCCCTAAACCCATTTTTTGTGTGTATGCCAATAATTGGTACCATAATTTTTAGGCATCTGGGCGTAAAATCCACAGGATTCCCAGAATCCACAGGAATGTATATCAAGACGACCCCGAGTTCTGTAATTGTCTTATTGGTCCTTTCACCTGTGGCGGAGCGCGGCTTCATTTCCTAGCCGAACATACAGTTGGCTTCCTCTCCGTACAGAGATTTCTTCGCAGCTCTCACAGATAACGGCCACTAGTGCGGGGCCTCCTCCAAGCCTGCACAGCTGGCTCAGGTCCCATAGTAGGGAAGGGAACCGCCTTCCACGCCCAGAGCGCGGCTGCAGTGTAGGGACCCCAAGGGGCCTTGGGCAAAGCGGAGGTGTGGGCCAGGGCCGGGAGGGCCTGGGCGCAGACCCGGGATTGCTGACCGAGGTGCCCCTTGTCTACTGAAGTGCCCCGGTCGCTGGATAAGTACTAACCGGCTGTTCTTTTTTCAGTTTTCTTTCCAGCAGGGTGGATGGGGCGCGTCCCTGGCTGACAAGCTGGTCAGGTGAGCTCCGCCGTCTCGCCTTTTCCCCGCGTGCTTGGTGGTGGAGAGTGATGGGCAACCCCCACCCCAGCTTCACTGCCCTGTCCTAGTCAGAATGGGGGTGCTGGGGAGGAGGGAATGGGGCCCAGGAACAAGAACTTCTGCATCCTTGTGAGAGCAAACCCTGTAAGTTGTGAAAAATGTATCAAGGATTTTGATCCAAAAAACACAGCTATTCACCATGTAAAGGCGACAAGTTCTTTTTCCATTGTTATGACGGGTATGAGTTAAATGATCAGCGAGTTCAATTTGAAGAAAGAATATATTCTTAACCCAAAGTTTGGGTAGAAGATTTTTCCTCCAAAATTCTTTATAAAATACATCAGAAATAGTGATGATTTTGGTATTTTATTTGTCAAACTTAAGTGTATGCTAAGGAATTCACTAACAGGGAAACTATGTCCCAGTTCAAGAGGTTAAAAATAAATATTTAGCAATATTTTCCACGTTCAGTAGACACAGGTATTTGGGATGCCGGGAAGCTGGTGGGCAGGAGCTGTGCCTTTGCCTCCTGTAGAAATAAGCTGATGAGCTGCCAGCTCGTCATCGCTTCACAGTTTTCTTCGTCAGTGTAGCCAACACACCAAGAAAACACAGTTTATTTCTAAATGTGAAATGTGTTTTTAAAAGTCTTCATTTTCTCCTTTTATTTTTATCCCCTAAACTAGAAAAAGAAAAATTGACCTTCTAGCTTTTTCTATTCCTAAAGGCTTTCTCTGTTTCAGCAGACTTAACCTAAAAGCCTGCAGGTGCGTCATTCCACCCTCCTCTTTCTCTTCTGTGAAGTGTGGGGGGCGGGGCTGCAGGGGGGGGGGTGGTGCTCCCCAGGTGCCCGAGGCTGTTTAAACTGTTTAAACTGCCGCCTGGTCTGTGAAACTACTCCACAGCAAGGGGTGGTTGCCTCAGCCTCCGACCCCCGTCACAGCTGACAACAATGAGGTGGAGAGGGTGGGTGACTCGGTCACGCCACTGGTGAGCCTCGGGCAGGTGCCGCGGCTCCCGGGCCCCTGCTCCCGTGCTGGCGGCCCAGTCGGCACACCTGGGCTCACTCAGGTGCCTAGAACGTAGCAGTGCTTTTCCTGAACCTGGTAACTTAAATTAGTCCATCGACCTTTTCTGGACAAATAGAAGGAGGTGTTGAAAAACTGTTCAGATGGCCTGGAAAGCTCCAGGAATTCGAAATGCTTAATTCAACATTTTAAATGTTTACTTTCATATTAACTACTTCATAGTTAATTTTAGCACTGAGATCTTGTCAGAATTGATAGCGTACAGGTGTGAGTTCTCGCAGACCACTTGATTAGAAGCCGGTTTTGTGGAATTGAGAGTGATTGCAAGAGGGGACAGCGTTGGAGACAGCGTGTGGTCCGTCGTGCCTTACTCTGTAGCTTCACAACAGCATCCATTGGGCTGCTGGCGCTGGCCACGGAGAGGGCCCCCCCCTGCCCTGGGTGCACCTGCCTCACCTGCTCCAAGGTGCCCCAGCGCAGCCAGAGGCAGAAGCCAGGCCGAGGGCAGGGCTCTGGAGAAATGAGGAGGCCGTTGGGGCTGGAGGGGCGACTGGGTGGGGCTGTCACCTGCTGTCTCTGCTGAGGGGCCCAACAGCTCAACAGTTCAGTGCTCCTTCCTTTTAGCCCCAGAACTGACACTTGTTTCTGTTCTCGTCACTGCCCTCCTGGCGGGCACGTTTGGGCTGCAGCCATGGCAGACCTGGCCCTAATGCCTGCTTCAGCCATCGGGCCGCCGGCACAGCCCTGGCTGGGTCAGTGTCAGTGTAACCTAATCGCCGAGCCCGAAGGTTACCCAGAGCCCCTGGCTGCCTCCTGTCCCGCCCACGTGGCTAGTGGTACATTTAAAGTGCGTAATTGTGTCCATAGTGATGTCCTTGTTTTATATTAGAGTAAGGTCTTTGTTGGTTACAAAAGCATTCTAACAGTTCTTAAATCCATTGAACCTTTGAAATTTATTGATTGTAGGAATTTGAACCACAACGAACCACATCAATTTGCTAGTCATAAATCGAAATCCAAGATTTACTTTTGAAACAACTTCTTAGTGCGGAAAACTTCCAGGCCCCGAGCTCCGGGGCCGGGTCGGGCTTTCCGTCGGCCACACGGCACTGTGACTCCAATCACGGGTGTTTCAGAAGGGAGAAGGTGCCTGTTAATTACCTGGTTGAAACTGAAACACAACTACTGCACTTAGTGAAGGGATTTAACCGAAGCAAAACCGCGGGGTGATGCCGACGGGTGAAAGTAGGGTCACCCCCGAACCTGTGTTCCGCTCCCGTGCGGACGTCAGGGCCCGGTGCCTGTGCGTGGGGGCGGGCACTCTGCCTTCCAGGGTGTTTTTAATGTTCTTTTTTAGTCTTTTGGTTATTTTGATCTTCAAAGAAGATCAAAGTTGCTGTAAATCTAAAACTAAAAAAGCAGGCTATAAAAAGTCTCAGGTATTCTGCTCAGGTTTTCCACTGAACCCACTGTTACATCTGCAGTCCAGCTTATTAGCGATTTTTTATCTATGATTCTTGCTCAGACTAATGCCTCCCTGCAGCAGACTCTACTTGAAATTTCCTTTTATTGATTTGAGAAGGAAACATCAACTCATTCCGCCCATCTCTGCAGTGATTGCTTGGTTCTTGCGTGTGCCCTGGCCCGGGATCAAACCTGAAACCCAGGCACGCCAGGATGACTGTCTAAGCAGCTGAGCTGCCCGGCCAGGCCTGCAAACTCCATTTTCAAAGCACCCCACTCTGCCATGCGCGGAATCGGCTAGTCTGCAGGCTGGGTCTCGGCCCTTCTGCGGTTGTCCGTCCCTCTGCAAGGCTCTGCCGGCTCACCCTACCTTGGCACCACCTGAGGACAGCGTGCGAGAGCTGTGCTGTCGCTCTGACCAGAGGGAACCTGGGTGGGCGGAGCAGGCGCACACCCCCACGAGAGGTCAGCTACGGGGTGGAAGCAGTTTTGTCCAGAATTCATCTTTAAAATCTTTTCATTTCAGAAAATGTGATGTTCTGAATCGTGGATTTTCAGGCTATAATACCAGATGGGCCAAAATTATCCTTCCAAGACTGATCAGGAAAGGGGGCGTTTTGGACAGCCCAGTAGCGGTCACAATTTTCTTCGGTGCCAACGACAGTGCACTAAAAGGTGAGGGCGGCTTGTCTTTCCCGGTTCCTCCTCGTGTGACAGCAGACGCCACCGCGTGTGCTGCTTCCTCATCTCTGAGCAGACGAGGTTCCCCGAGGACTTACGCACATTTCTCGTAACGTCAGAGAATTCTATTCCTGCCCTGCTTTCTGCACGCCCGGGTGCAGGCCCAGGTTCAGACCCAGGTGGTCCAGAGTCGTGGAGCGCTGTGCTCAGCTCGGCCCGGCCTCCCGATGGAGCTGGGGACCGAGGGCTCGGTGTGCGCCTTGCACGGCGGTCTCACCGGCTCGGAGAGCAGCTCAGGGCAGCCCCACCCCGGGAGGGGCCGCAGGAGAGTCTTCTGCACAGCGTAGAGTCAGCCTTGACGAGGAGGGTTGGGTGGTCACCTGGCAGCGTTTCTCCAGGGCGACAGCGGCCTTTTCCTGCTGCTCGTGGGCACCCCAGGGACATCCCAGGTGAGGCTTGGGCAGGGGACCAGCTGCCTGTGCTCAGCAGCGGGCTCGTCGTGGGCTACAGGGTCAGTAGGGGCTGCCAGCGAACTACTTGGTTAAAGTGAAGTCGTTTCTCCATATCTATTGTAGAGTTTTTCCTGAATGGTGATGTTTTATCACATTTAGGACAAAATGCTTTTCAGCAAAAATGCTTCCTAAGCATAAAAGCAATGGAGGAAATTGCAAACAAAGAAAGTATTTTGTGAAATAAAACAGTTTATGTCCAAAAAATTATTTTAAAAAAATGACAAGGGAAAAATTTCCAAAAATAAGTTAGAAAAAAGGTTGATGTCTCATGAAATCAAGAAAAATATTAACTCCAATAGAATGGACAAAGGCAGGAATAGACAATTCACAATGGAGAAATTAAATACATGTTTTAAAGTGTGTGTAACCTTGTTCCTCCCCAAAATGCAAATTAGCACAAGGAATTTTCGGTTTTGACTGAAATAAGAGTGGCATGAGCAGTGAGCCTTGCAGCGCTCTCTCCGAGTTCCGGGTGGGCGCGCCTGTGCGCTCCGGAAAGCTCTTCGGGGCCTGGGATGCAGCCGAGTGAGTCACGTGTTGCAGCAAAAGCTGGGCGTGCTGCACGGGGCGGGGCGCGGCGCCCAGGCGGTCACCTGACCAGTAAGTCTCGTGTTTTGGGAGCTACTTAAGGAAACAGATGCTCATAACGTGTGAAAAAAGCAAACAGCACTGTGTCTTCACTGCGACCCCCCCCCCCCCCACTTTAAAGAAAATACGGCTGCGAGGAGAAGACAGGGAAGAAGGGCGTCGCGCTGCCTCTGGGTTCTGGGCGGGCCGTGGTGGGTCTGATTTCCTCGGTGGCTGCGCTCATGTGTGGTCTGCAGGGGGCTCTGGGACAACCGTGGGAGCCCGCCTGCAGTCAGCCCTTAGTGGCTGCGGCAGCACTAGGTGACTGCTGCCCGTGGGCAGGCACCTCGCTCTCTGCTGGACACACCAGCTGACCTAGCCCGCAGACACCTGCGAGGCAGGCCCTGTTGTCCCACCAGTGACGGGACAGGTACAGAGAGGCCAAGCACTTGTCTGGGCGTGTGTCTGCTCGGTGGCCGAGCCGGGATGGGGCCCGGCTGTCACTCCATGGTACTTCACACATCCAGCCCGACTGACCTCGAACCACGTGGTCACAGGAGGAGGGAGATGAGCACACCCCCAGGGCCTTGCGCCAGAGGCTTGGGGGCGGGTCGTGAAGGCCTGTGTCTTGAATCCCTCCCCTCCTCAGCCGGGGTGCGGCACAGGTCCCCGGTGACGCCGTGAGTGGCAGGCATCTGAACAAGCACGCGTCTTTACTGTCACTTGAACCGGAGTGTCCGTGCTCCCCTGACAGATGAGAACCCCAAGCAGCACATCCCCCTGGACGAGTACGTGGCGAATCTGCGCAGCATGGTGCAGTACCTGCGGTCCGTGGACGTGCCCACCAGCAGGGTCATTCTCATCACGCCGCCCCCGCTCTGCGAGGCCGCGTGGGAAAAGGAGTGCCTTGCGCAAGGTGAGCCAGCCTGGGAGCGCGGAGAACAGCGGGGGTGCCCCCCAGCCTGTGCGCTCGGGTTCCTGGGGGTCTGTCGGTCCACGGTGGCCTGTGTTTGCAGTCACGCTGAGGGAAGGCAGCATAGCTCCCACGGAGGCAAACCCGAGAACTTCGACAAAAAAGTCCGAGTCTTGCTTGGATTTTCCGCCTTGTAGTTTCCGAACTCCAAGGTGCACAGGGAGCACCCAGGACCCTGCAGGCGCTGAGCAAGCGTCTCCAGACTGACGGTGGCTTTCCGTGTGGTGCCTCGGCGGGGGTGGGGAGGCTTTGTGCCTTCGCCACGGAGGTCCCATCTGGGGTGTTCTCCTGGCCCCCAGTAGCGGGGGGGTGCCTGCCGCAGGCTGCTGCTCCCATTTCAGTCCATGCAGCCCTTTCTCCACTCTGCCACCCCTGTGACTGATGCCTCCCTCCAGCGACCAGAGCTCTCCTTCCCCCAAAACAGGTGGCTGTGCGGGCGCACTGCTCAGCAGCGCTCCAGGGGACAGGCCCCTCCGCGTCAGGTGGGTGGGCGGCTGCCTGTGGCTCTGGGCACCGCAGCACCAGGCTTCTGCCCCGTTCATCTTTGCCCTTCCATGCGCTGTGCCAGGCCCTGGCCAGGGGCTCAGGGTCCAGGAGTGACAGGAACCTGGCTCCTGCCTGCCAGGCTGGGAGGGAGACAAGCAAGTGGATGGGGGTTTGCAGCGACGCGGTAAATGGCGCAGCAGAGGTGTTGGTGGAGGTCTGTTGAGCGCACTGCAGCAGAACCTAGTGGTGTCCAGGAGCCCCAATCCCTGGAGGAGGTAGCCAGAAAGTGCCCCGGGGACAGTGCGGGAGGAGGGCGCCGGAGGAAAGGCCCTGTGGCCTGGTCCGGAGGGCGGAGTGAGGCTGCACCTCGGGCTGCTTCTCAGGCAGCAGGCCCTTTGCTGTAGGAAGTGCTCTCGCTGCGCACTGGGGGGCTGCCCCAGGCATGCAGCAGGGGCCTCCCAGGCTGCAGCTCCCGGCCCTTCGTGCTCACCGCAGTCATCCGTTCCGGCGGGATTCGGCAGGGAGAAAAGTCGGTATCTAGAACACCACTGGCGTTGTCCCCTGAGGTTTCACTTCTGTGGGTGTATGCGTTGAATCCCGGGGTCACGCACATTTTTTACTTCCATTTCCGGCAGCTGGGCTCTGGAGCCATCGGGCATGGTTCTCGTGTGGTCCGAGATTAGCAGCTCAACGTCCCCTGGGAACTCGGGAGCCATGCAAATTCTTGGACCACCCCAGACCCACCTGCTGAGTCTGCGGTCCCAGGTGGAGCCCCTAAGTCCTCCGGGTGATCCTGAGGTGCGCTCAGGTTCGAGACCCGCCACGTTGAACAGGGCCTGCTAACCAGGACCCACGGGCTACAGCAAGGCAAGCTGTGTTGGGAGACCGCCGGGCCCACTGGTTTACAGACTGCGGCCGCCCCTGCGCAACACTGACAGGGCAGACTCGTTGCCAACAGAGACGGCATGCCTGCAAAAAGTATGGGCTGCCCGGCCCTGTGCTGAGCCCTGAGTCACCCCGTGACGGGTGCGCTCCCTCCCAGCTCCTCCCTTCTCCGGTGGGTTGTCTGCGGTGATTTCTCCACGATGTGGCAGTAGCTCCTTGTCACGTGTGAAGACCCCGGGTCTCACCACAAGCCTTCCACTGTAACGCGGCCCTTCCTGCACAGAACCTCCATCCAGCGTCCTCAGGAGGCCGTGGTGAGCCCCGGCCTTGTGCTATTCCCCAGGTCCCCAGCTGGCCCACCGGGTCTAAGTCTAGGCCTGTTGACTGGACTGAGAAACCGTCCAGGTCAACACCAGCACAAGGCCCAGTGCTTGGGTTGATCAGGTGTCACACAGATTTTCTCTGCTCTCTCCAGGATGCAAGTTAAACCGCCTGAACGTGGTGGTTGGTGAGTACGCCAGCGCCTGCTTACACGTAGCCCAAGAGTGCGGGACCGACGCGCTGGACCTGTGGGCCCTGATGCAGAAGGACGGTCAGGTACGGTGGCTCGCTCCGTCCTGTGGGACGAGTAGGGTCCCACAGCAGTGACTGAGCTGTGCGTGGCCAAGTAGGTGAGACAGTTGTCCCTGTTACTGCTGAAAAAAAGCAGGGGCAGAAAGGAGTGCAGAGGCCCCGGGACAGCTTGCAGGCCTGCTGGGCCTGGCTCCTCCGCTGCGGGTCCGCACACAGGGCAGAGAGGGGCCGTGGACGGTTCCCGTGTGAGGGTGCCCAGGCCCGGTTCCTTCCCAGCAGGGCGTGCGGGAAAGTTAAGGCTCACTCACTACCAGGCCAAACAGCGAAAGTAGAATGTGGTATCAGCTGAGATTTGCATGTTAAGTAGCTCTGATTATTGTTTTGAATCCAGAAAGCCCATTTACAAATCTAAAGGGTAAAAGAACGATGTGCAGAACGGTGGAAGAGCCCCTCGGAAAGGCAGTCTGACAGTGTCTGAGACGGGTAGACACTCTCACGTAGGACCCGGCTGTCCCTCCCAGGCTTTGCACAGGGGACGCGCGTCCTCCTCGGAAACCGGTGCGGCACCCAGAGTTCCGTGTCCGTCTGCGGGAAGGTTGGGGAAGCTGCGCCCCACTGGACCAGCGGCTCTCCCCCGGCAGCTTTTGTGCACGACGTGCTAGGACCGAGGGTCGTCCTTAGAGGTCATCTGAGCTAACGGCCCAGGAGTGCCGTGAGAGGTGGGCCCTGGAGCCCTGGCATGAGTGTCGGGAGCTGGCATGCTGCCCAGGCTCTGATGGGGTGGGGGCTAGAGCTGCAGGAAAGGCCCCCCCCACCCCCGAGAAAGGGCGCTAAGGATCTGGGCGCAGGGACCGCGCCAGTCCTTTGTTCTCAATAACCTGCCTGTCAACTTAATACCCAAACCAGAGGCAAAGGGCCCCTTCGCAGCAGCCAGGCCTTTGTTCTGTTGACCGCATTAACGCGCACGTTTGCTAGCTGAACCCCTTCTTGGGACTGCTGACCTGGGAGGTGTGTCAGCTCAGGTCCTCACGCCCGGAGGCTGCAGCGCACCCACCCTGCACCACCAAGTGCTCCTGAGCACACGACGAGACGGCGGCAGAGCACTTTGGTGCTGCTGGCAGCGGGGGTGGCAGAGATGGGGCACCGCGCCCGCCTCTAACCGAGTCCCCTCTCCCCTCGACAGGACTTTTCGTCCTACCTGTCAGATGGGCTGCATTTATCACCCAAGGGAAACGAGTTTCTGTTCTCGCATCTCTGGCCTTTGATAGAGAAGAAAGTCTCTTCCTTGCCGCTGCTGCTCCCTTACTGGCGCGACGTAGCAGAAGCCAAGCCGGAGCTCAGTCTCCTCGGAGACGGGGACCATTAGGCACGGGAAGGAAGGCTGACTTTCAGAACAAGACATCACCATGCACCGAAACCCCAAGATAGCTGACCAAATATTTTTTTCTCAAGCTTAAGCCTTTGCTCACGACCCCAGAACAAAAACCACCACCATGTGAAACCGAGATGAATAAAAGCACCGTCCCGAGGTGGGTTGTTTGGATGCTCAGTTTGCTGGTTGCCACGGGGTCTCCAGAGCTACAGCTACACACTCCCTGAGCAGCCTGCCGACGCCATAAGAGGAGGAAAGGTAAAGACGGTTCCGCTTTTTAAAAAGTGAATTTTATAAAAAATGATTTCCTTACATTCAGCTGAGAACTGCTTCACTCTCAGACACACACCCACACATCAGATTCCAAAAGTGTAACTGAAATACAAGAATTATCATAACGAGTTAAAAGACAGCAAATACCACAAGGTATGGGTTCAAGTATTAGTGTAACAGGTATCTGCGTAACAAACATCCTTAAAGAAGAGAGGCACCATCTGTCACAGGTTTGGTTAATTGCCCTTGAAGTTTATAAGTTACCTCATTTAAAACGTGGCGGCTGGTGAGCACATTTCGGGACTTAATGGGGGGGGAAGCTCTTAACTAGAATTCTAAGGAAATTAGAATTCCATCTGGTGGCTTATCCTTCACACAGTAAGTGGGCACCATCCAGAATCCTGAGGCACAAAAGCAGGAAGCAATGCCAGCAGCCACTCACAGGCCAACCCCAGGGGGTTTTCAGACTCACTTGTGGGGAATTAAAGCCGCGGGCCCCAGAGAGGCAGCGTGCCCGCCCCCCTTTGGCCCGCTGACCACCACCGGTCCTCGTGGCAAGAAATAGCTCACGTGCCCCCTGGGCCACTAGTGTTGAAAACAGGTGGCTGTACTCTTGCTCTGGAGTAGTTTAGGTTTTGTGGGTTTTCTAAGCAACAGTGTTAGAAATACTTGAAGATACTTACAAAACAGAAAAACTGCCCCGCAAGTTAGGGCCCTAAAGCATAGGCAGCATTCTGTGGTTCGGCCGGCTACCATTTGGGACTCTCGCTGCAAACTGGAGTGATTTAATTCTAGAAAGAACTAACCTTAGAATTCTACAGAAATATTAGCGCAAATCATTCCTAAATGCAGCTGTGTCCTTCTCCCTGCTGGTGGCAGCTCTGGGGAACACCCAGAAACAGAACCCCCACTTGGGAGAGAACACACAGCTCTGTTTTATCTTTGTCTTGTCTTGAAGGCAAAAAAAATAAATTACTCTGCGTCCCAGCTGTCCTCAAGTAACTGCCCGTGCTCCCTCGTTTCCCTTACACGCTGCGTGAAGAGAAAACGGGCGTCTCCGTGCTGGCACCGGCACAAAGGGCCAATTCACAAAAACGAGCACTTCAACATGATGCAGCTGCGTGTGCTGCTTCTGCACCACAGGCTGAAGGATGTTTTAAACAAAAACCCCACTAAAACCTGAAAGCCTCCGAACAAGCCAGATTCCCCTCACCTGGTCACACGGGAAAGGGCCTCACCATGCAGGTGTGTGTGCACAGGCAACCCGAACACGCAGCCAGTGCCTGCTGGAAGTCACTTCCTTGTCCTCCCAGAGCTTCCCAAAGTCTGCAAGGGGCTTCGGGTCCAACCTGTACAAGGCTCACGCACACGGGTGGGTCAGAGCGCAGGACACCGACCCCCGGGCTAGCACTCAGTCTCCCTGCCGTCGACACGGTTCTGCCGCTGCAGCTTAAAGGACGAGGCCTTCTCGCTCCTGGTGACCGGGCGCTCGGTGAGGTCCTCGAAGGACTTGGCGGCTGTGCTGCTGCTGGGGAACGGGTCTTTCTCAAAGCCGTCCTCGTCGGCGTGCGAGTCCGTGCTGGGGTCCTCCTGGATCGTGTCCATCCGCTGGTGGTCCAGTTTCGGAGCCGCAGGCACCAGTGGCAGCGCAGGGACGGCCTGCAGCGGCTGCAGGCGGCCAGGGGTCTGCGGCCCCGGAAAGGGCTTGATGATGCGAACTGACGCCGAGTCCATGCTGCTGAGCATTTCGACGTTCTGGAAGGAAGGAAGGGAGGTGAGTGGCACCCTGCTGCTCCCTCCCACTCTAGGAAAGCACAGGGTGAAGTGCCCTCAGCTCGGGCGTGACTGGAAGTCCAGCTTTCAAATGGCCCGACAACTGATGGTTTCAAGGCCCAAAAGAGAACTTGTAACAACTCATTCAGACCCAAGAGAAGATCTCGAAATGCTAAGTTGGTGCTGAACAGCCCAGTTGCAGGCAGCTGTGGGGAGGCGCCAAGCAGCGCTGCTGCTTGTGTCTCTCCACCTTCGCCTTCAATGCTGTCCCTGGACTTGACCCCCCCCCCTTCACACACACACACACAGACCCTTCCTGCTGCAGTGGGACCTCCAGCAGCCATCGTGGGGTGCAGCTGGGTGCTAACGGGAGGTCTTAGCAAGGTCACACGAGCGACCGAGGAGGACTTGCACACGGCATACTTACACTGGGGTGAAATAGAGACAGGGATTCGTACTGCTTGTCCAGTTTCTTATCCTAGGAGGAAAAGAACAGGGAGAGGTTCCCACAAACGAAATCCAGTTAAGTGCTCGTTCCTTACAGGCTCCTCCTCACACGGAGAGGGTAACTAAGGGGGCGCAGAAAGTGGTCTGCCACCAGCCCAGAAGTGCCTTCTCCGCACGGGAGGGACACGTGTGTTTTGGTGGTCAGGAAGGCCAGGTCTAGGTGCTATTTCTCCAAGCGATTTCCTGCCGTGGGCAGGAGGGTCCCAAGGGCACCACCTCCCTGACATCAGGCCCGGCCTGTGCCAGGGCAGTGCTGGCCGCAGCCACAAGCGCAGGGCCACGGGGGCTGTGCCTCGGTGTCCGGCCTACCACAGCCTTAATATCCTCAGCTGTCTCCAGGGTCCTGTGGCCCCAACGCCTCACGGAACTGGGCCTCATCCCCTACACCCTGCTCACAGAAGCCCGAACACACGGTTCCATCCACTGCCCCAGGTCCCTGGCTGGGGTGACACACCCCGTGACGATGGGCACCAGGCCGGAGGTTGAGCCCATGAATCTAGGCCCTGAAGGAGCTCTGGTCAGAAATAAGCCGGCCCCGCCCTCTTCACAGCAAGCAAGGGCCCCCATGACAGAAGGCCCTGTTGTCCCTCTGCCAAGGCTCCCACCCGTCACCTGTAGAAACAGCTCTGCTTCAGCCTATAGGCTCAGCACCTGGAGGAAGCGCAACCCGGTGCCCCACCCTGGCCAGAGCAGCCAGCCGTGAACACTCGTGCATGGAAGTGAGCTGTGCCGGGACTTCCCACGTGCACCCCTGAGGGGCCCTGCGGGAGTGTCAGCCCATGCAGAAGGCCAGGTCTGACCTCCTCTGCAGAAGATGAGCCCTCACATCCACAGGGAAGCGAGGGGAACGGGTCTGTAAGCACGGTTTTGGAAAAAACAGCCCCAAGATCATCAAGTACCTCAAGTTCCCAGACCAGAGCAAACCCAACCCAACGTGTCAGCTGATGCTCACTGGAACGAGAACACAACCACAGCTCACTTGCATTAACCGAAGGGCCCGCGCGCCCATGCGGTGGTATCAGCCAGAACGTGGACAGTGCAGGGCACCGCCCTGTGCCCACTGCACCTGTCAGAGGTCCGGGCAAGCCTGGTCAGATGGTGCCCTGGGCTCGGACTGCAGGACTCCTCAGAAACTACACTCTGGGTGTCAAGTGAAATTCTTTACAGGACTATCAGCTGAACTCCTTACAAGACTCGCTTTCCTAGACACAGCACCCAAAGATGTCACGGGAAGGGTCAGGTTCTGTGAAGAATGAACTTGGCCTTTTCTGAAGGGCGCCTGACTGGAGTTGCCAGAAGCTGTAAGGAAACACTCTGTTCCTCAAGGAGGGCGACTTACCACGCAGTGGACGAGCACACTGAGCGGGACCCAGACCACCAAGGAGAAGACCAGGACGGAGCCCACGATGTTGTCCGCGAGGAACTTCCCTGCAAGCGGTGGAGAGAACTGACGTCGTGATCAGTGCTTCGCAGACCTAAATCCCGGGGCTCTTAGGACGTCATCGCGGGACAGACGCCACAGACGGCTGGCTGGAGGGCACGCAGACCCTGCTCAGGGAGCAGCGGCTGTGGCGCCCGAGGGAGGCCCGACGCACCCCACCTAGGGCTAGCCCTGGCGGCGCACGGGTGACCGCGCTCAGCAGGTCCCTGGGCGGCCGGGGATGGGGGGTGTGGAGCCATTGGACAGAGGCCGCTGGTGACCTCGCTCACGAGGACAGTGTTGCTCTCGGGGTTTGACTCCTGTGGCTGACCTCTCACCTGTGGGCCCTTGAGGACAGAACACCTCCTGCTTCTGCAAAATCGGAGGCCAGTTTGTAAATAAAAATTCTCACACCTGCCAGCGTTCAGACTTGCGCCTGCAGGACCGAGCCACGTTGACACCGCCGCGGGCTCACTTTTTGAGCAGAGAAGGAAGCGCGCATTTTAAGTAAGTGCTGACTTCCTGTCTGAGGGCTGCCTCCACACCACACGGCGAAGGCCTCCACCTTCCGTCACATGACCAGAGCTCAGGAGACTGAAGCCGCGCTTTTCAAACATCATCGCAGAAACCAGCCCAGCCCCAGGCGGACAACCCCCTGGGGAATCGCCTACCAAAAGTGTTGATGCTCAGCTGGTCGATGAAGTCCCAAAAGCGCTCAATGACATCCTGGACCCGCTTCTCACATCTGCCCTGTGAACAGAGAACAGCGTCACCCCTGAAAGAACCAGCAGGAGACGAAAGTCGGGACGCGCATCCTGCGAGGACGCACCGACTGCACGCCCGGCGGAGCGCAGCCAGGCCGCCTGCAGAGAGCTCGCTAACACTGCCCTCGTCCATGTTCCGCGGGAACAGAACGCTGTCTCTGTGGAGAACGCAGGTCTGACTTTAGTGGGTCAAACTGCTTCTAGATTTTTCCTGCTCACTCAGCACCTCTTCTGAAATAAAAACTTGCATTTCTGCCATCTTGGTCAATTTTATACTTAACCTAGAAAACCAAATCATCAGGACCCTCTGCCCCAAACCAGCCAACTCTGCCAAAGGCCCCCAGCCCCACACCGGCCTCTGGACTCAGGCCCCGCTCCGGATTGAGGGTGCTGGAGCGCCCCGACCTACGTGGGCTTGCTCACGGGTCGGGCCCACGCGCCTACCCCCTGACGGACTCCCACACAAGCATGGGGGGAGGGGGACAGGCAGCGCTGGCATTCTGGTTTCCTTCCATGTGCAAAGCTGAGTATTCACAACATAAAAACTCCCATCTGGCAGGGACAGACAGAAGCTGCCCGTGGATAAATACTCACATTCATGTCACAAAACCCCACCGTGCAGGGCTTCCCCTTCCTCAGAAACAGGTTCCGCTGCTCGGCATCAACGTAGGGCACGCAGCGGCCCGCGGGGTCCCGGCAGCACACCTTGCACGAGTTGTCCGTCTCTGCAAAGAGCGGATGGCGGCGTTGCCTCAGAGACGCAGCTGCCCTTCGCGGTGCCCCCTCCCCCGCCCCGGGGCAACGAGGGCATTCGTTTCTCGTTGCCGGTGCTAAGACTGTCCACATCGCGCCCCTCCAGAAAGAACTTCTGGGTCCACCTCCTCAGTCCTGAGGAGAGGCCACGAGGTACCAGATACTCAGAAGAAACGTTTCCTTTCTCTACCAGAGTAAAACCAGACCACTCCCTCCGCCCGGCCTCTGCGGGTCTAGGACGCCCTGGAAGCCAGGGCTGCAGACAGAGCTGCCACTCTGTGGGCGCGGCTCTGAGAGCCTCGGGATGGGAGCCCAGGGGCCTGGGCAGGACGACTGCCCCCGCCAGAGGCCAGCCTCTGACAGCACGTGGGGACAGGAGCGACAGCAGATCAGATAAGCCGCCAGCACCACACAAACAGCGGAAATGCCCAGGAAGTCAACTGGCAGTGTGACCCAGGACCGACTTCATCCCGGCGAGTCGGCATTCACAGTCGCCGAGATCGACAAGGGCACCAAAAATGAAAAACTGCTTCAGAGGGAAACCAGGCTCTGTCACGTCCGTCGCACGCCTCTGGGCCCTCTCTGCGTGTCCTCTCAGGCCCCTAAGCCTCTTGCCACTTGCTGGGCCACGTCCTCACGTTCCTCTGCACAGCCCTCCGCCTAGAGGGACGCTGACTCAGTCACGAAGGCACTGAGGCCCAGCCCGGGGGCTGCGGGGAAACCAGCAGACCTCCCCCTGGGGTGGGGCAACAGCTCAGACCCGTCGATCCCTGAGGCCCTCCTCAGACCCAGGGGCTCCAAAAGTAACACAGAAACCCGAGGACAAGTGTCTGAGAGCTCAGCACAGCGTCACCACCCATTACTAAGCGCAGCCTCTGTGTCGGCACCTGGCAGGGAGCAGGGGGCAGCCCACCGCGGGCGGCGAGCATCCTGAGACGGACCAGTCCTGGAATCGGCTCTCCTGGGTGAGGTATTAAAAGAGCCTCACAGTGCAAGGCCAACAGGACACAGGCAGCTTGTTGCTGCTGTCAGGGTGTGTGGGACACAGGGGAGGGGCGGCAAAGACGGACCTCCACCCATCCATCACCCACAAAACTCCCTCCTACCCAGCCCCACGCCGGCCACATGGTCTGAAAACATGCCAAGAAGTGAGACCAGTAAGATGCTTTCTGCAGACAAGGTGCAGGAGCCCAGACCTGAGCCCAGAGGCCTGCCGGTCTCCTCGCAGCCCTGCACACCTGGTGGCAGGGAGCGGCAGGCACCGCAGGGCCCCCAAGTGGAGGCCCTGAGCCGGGCTGCCGCAGGGGCCACATGCTCACCATTGCACGCGCAAGACTCCAGCTGCTGCTCCCTCTCGCAGAAGGGGATGCACTTCCCGTCCTTGCACTTGCCCAGGTCCAAGCACACGGTGTCGTCCTCGGCATTCCCGGGAGGGGGGCACTCGCTGCTGTTTCCTAGAAGCACCAACAAGCAGACGCCCATGAGGCATGGCCCCCAGGTCCACAGGGCACACCGCCCTCCCTGTCCCGACGGGGAGCCCTGGCCCAGCAGAAAGGTCTGCCAGGCCTTCGGAAGGTCCTGAACGTCCACACCCAGTCTCCAGGGCCTCGCCTCCACCCCTGCCTCACACCTGCTGTGCAGTGTGCTTCTCTCACACATAAGCATGCACACGTGCCGTGACCACTAATAAAACCGCACCAGGGCCACGGCAGGGACCAGATGCAAACGTCCCGTGGAAGCCAAGTGCCGGGACAGCCACCTTCTCCCCCCAAGGTCTATCCCACCTCAGAGCTCTGGCCATGCTGGTCCTTCATCCCCTATCTTCTAGGGGGAACTGGATGGCTTTTGTCACCCCTGAGCTTTCGCCTCCCAGATCCCCTAGACCTGCCTGGGTCCCCTCACCCTGCCACGCCCCACCCCACACACCTCCCTCCTGCTGGGGGGCAGTTTCCGATTCACTTCTCTCTGGCTGACCCCTGTTCTCTCCGGACGTCCCCGCCCCCTGCCCAGTGGCTGCGCTCCCTGGCAGCACAGACCTAACCTGCTACGCGGGACTCTGCCTATGTCCAGCCCTACCCCTGCACGTCCCCCATACACGTGTCCTGAGTGAAGCAGTGAGTCTGAGGACAAAGAAGAGTCATCGAAGGGTGCCACACTCGGGGAGAGGACAGAACGGGTGACTCATTCTGGAGAGAATGAGCTGGGGCGGGGGCGGGGGCTCGGCCTCTCCGCTGAGGGAAGGGACCGAGCCCCGGGTCCCGCCCTCAAGGTCTGCGGGGCAGTCAGGTGCACAGCTTGGGGAAAACACAACAGCCTTCCGCTGGGATCCCAGCAAGCCCTCCCTCGGGGCTTCGTGGTGGCCTCCGGTCCGCCAGGCCCGTCGCACGGGGCATTCGCTGGGTTGCCGAGACAACTGGCGGCAGGCCCCGTGCGCACCGGCCGTGGGGCCCTCTGCTGTGCCCGTGCTCTCAGCGTGCGACGCTGCCCTCCACACTCACACGAAAGGCCCCGTGGACATCCGTTAACTGCCGGTCTTAAAAGACTGAACTCAAAGTATCAACTCACAGGGAAAGGACAGAAACACAGCCCCTCCTCTTCACCGAGGGCCCCTAAGCTCAGCGTGCGGCAGGGCCACCCGGACGGGGCTGTGGCGGCACAGATCGCCGGGCCCTGCCCCCAGAGGTGTCGGTGCAGAAGGCCAGGCAGGGGACCAAGAATGTCCACACCCGAGGAGACCCTGCTTCTGACACGACCCAGCGCTGCTGCTGGTGCAGGCCACTTCCTCACCTCGAGCGTGTCCTCTGCTAGCTGCTGCCTCATGTGAGGTGCCACAGGGACAGAAGGCTGCTCACTAAGAAGAAATGCATTTTACCAAACTGTTGTACTCATGTATTTAAAAAGAAAACATCTCCCTGGCCGGTATAGCTCAGTGGATTGAGTGCAGGCCTGCAAACCAAAGGGTCACCAGTTCAATTCCCAGTCAGGGCACATGCCTGGGTTGTGGGGCATGAGAGAGGCAACCACACACTGACGTTTCTCTCCCTCTCTTCCCCTCTCTAAAAATAAATAAAGTCTTAAAAAAAGAGAAAACATCTTTCTGAATATGTTTTACTACAGTAAAGACCGAAACACTGAGCACAGCTAAGAAATGTTTTCAAAGCCTGACCAGGATACTCAGGCTCCTGCTATCCAGCAAACTAGCAGTGCCGGCAGGTCTCAACACGTAAAAACACAGTTATATTTTATAAGGCGCACGTGTAAAAAAGCAAAGGAAAAATGAAAAGGAGACACTCTTCACACCCACTAGGATGACAACTAAAAAGACAGGGGACAATAAATGTTGACAAGGGCGTGAGAAACTGGAGTTCGCACTCCTCTGGTGGGGGTGCGGGTGGGGGCAGGGACGGAGCAGCCGCCGGGGGGAGAGCCTGGCAGCGCCCCAGAGATCAGAGGGTCACCATCCAACCCCGCAATTCCACTCCTGCTCCTACACACCAGGGAAGTGGCAATGTGCCCACACAGAAACCTGTGCACTAGTACTCACAGAAGCACTACTCTGCACAGCCGGAGTGCAAACAGCCCGAACGCCCGCCAGCTGACGAATGAGCAGACCGAAGTGTGGGATGCAGACGCACAACGGAGCAGCACTCGGCAACAGAAACGGGTGGAGGGTGGGCCCCCGCCACAACGGGGGTGAGCCTTGGGAGCACCCCTCCGCGTGGACGAGGCCGGCCCCGAAAGGCAGCGCACGGTGCCTCCACCCGTGCAGACGGCAGAGCAGGCACGCCCACCGAGACGGGGCTAGGTGAGCTCGGGGCTGGGGGTGCGGAGATCTGCAGCGTCGCCGCAAGGGCTTGGGCTTCTTTCCGAGGTGACGAAAACGACCCGAAGTTGACCGTGGTGGCAGCCGCACAAACGTGAACCCACTGACACACACTGACATGCACGCCCTGAACGGATGAGCACTAGTGATGCTGCGGCGTGTTCGCATCAAAGCCAAAGACCCAACAGGCTGGAGGACGGAGTTGCGAAAACATGAGAACAGGGCAGGTGTGCCAGACAGACGGGGACCGCCGCCGCCACTGAAGAAAAGCTCAGGCAGAGAGCTGCGTGCTAAATGACATAAAGTCCAAAAGCACCGCAAGGGTCGAGAGAGACACGGCACACTGGTCACGGAAGGGCGGGGAAGAGGGCACGGGGTGTGCCCGCCGAGTGCCTAGTGACACAGCTCTGCATGTCTCGTGCTCAGACAGGACTGCAGACCACACGGACAGTGACCCTGAACTTGTGGGGAGTTTAAAGGTCAGCTCCAGATGGAGCTTTACAGTCCCCATGTAAAAGGGAGCATTGTGAAGCTAACAGAGCAGCTGTGGAAAATATCTCTGTAACCACCCACAACTGAGAATAAAAAACACACACACGCAACAGAAGGACAGTTTGATGACGCTGAAATTAAAGATTTCTGTTCCTGAAGCATGATAAACGGGAGGGAGGTGTGTGCAGCGTTTAAACCAGACGGGTGACTACGCGAGAGCTCCTCCAAATCAGCGACAGCAAAGAGCACGAGACGCCATTGTTTAAAACGGGCCAGATGCATGAAGGGGCTGTTCACAGACGGAGAGGAAATCCGAGCAGCTAACACGAAGAGGTGTTCAAGAGCAATGTAACGAGGATGAGAAGTCACTTCGCAAGCATCCAACTGGCAGAAACGAGACAGCGCGGCAAGGACGTCGGGACAGGGGCACGGCGCACACTGACGGCAGCACCGACAGGCCAGCGTGCCCCGCTGCTCTCGACGACAGCGCAGCGCCCCGCAAGACTAAGGACACCCGCCGCTCCACACGCACCCGGGAAATGCTGAGAGCCGGGAGGAGATGCGTGGGGATGTCGGCCGCAGGCCTGCTCAGAGGGTCAAGGCAACGCAGGCGACCCCAGCAGCTACCGTTCAGGGCACGGGGGAGCGGGATAATCCCACGGCTCACACTGCGTAGGCGCCCATCAATGCTCTCAACACGGACACAGACAGCACACTGCGCAACAGCGACGACTTGGAAAACCAACACGGAACCAGCAGGCTGGTGTGGTTCAGTGGACTGAGCACCGGCCTGCGAACCAAAGGGTTGCTGGTTTGATTCCCGGTCAGGGCACAGGCCTGGGTTGTGGGCCAGGTCCCCAGCTGGGGGCGTGTGAGAGGCAACCAATCAATGTTTCTCTCCCTCTTTCTCCCTCCCTTCCCCTCTCTCTAAAAATAAATAAAATATTTTAAAAGATCTAAAGTACACCATCATTTTGGCATGTTAGAAACACACACAACGCATCATGTTTCAAGGGTCTGCACACATCCAGACAAACGTCAGACACGCTGGAACGGATGCCCGTGCCAGGCAAGGGCGCGAAGTGCGGGAAGCGAACGACGAGAAGAAGCAGTGACGGGCCTGGCACAGACCGGCGACAGCTGTGCCACAAGGAGTGCAGCACACCCAGCTGCGCGCAAGGTGAACAGGGTGTTTGCACCCCGTGACACGACCTTGCCTCCCAGACACGCACAGCCCACCTGAGCTGAGAACCCCGGCACCAACATGAGGTTGCACCTGTGCAGTGAGACACGCCTTTGCAGGTGGCGTTGATGGCCTCCTGGCACCTCTTCTGGGCAGTCTCGAACTGGCAGTTTTTACAGCAGGGACTGTTCCTGTCACTGCGGAGGAAGGAACAGTTCAAGTCAGAGGGCAGCCCCCTAGCAAACTCCGTGGTCACGTTACTGGGCCCTGGAGCCCGGGCTCGAGGGAGGGTCTCCTGGCTGGGCCACCCTCCCGCACTACCCGACTGCCCAGGTGCCATCCGCCCCTCCCAACTCGGACTCGGGCAGCAGCGGTGCGGAGAGGGGGTGTGGCTGGTCCGAAGGGACTCATCTGTAAAACATCTTGGTGGCCTTGGTTTTCATTAACTTCATATAGAATATTTTAAAAAAATAAAACAAAACAAAACAAAAAAACAGGTCTGCAAGGCAAACAATGGCCAAGAAACTGGGGAGCCCGAGCCCCGCCCCCTGAGAATTCTCGGTGCTCCTACACACTGCGCTGTCGACCCGCTGCGCCCCGCGCACCCCGCCCCGGCCGGGGCCGCGCGCCCCACCTGCACTGGACGCCCTTCTTCAGCGTGCAGTCGCTGTTGCAGCAGGTGTCGCTGTTCAGGTACATGATGCCGGGGTCGCACTCCTCCCCCTCGTCCACCCTGGAGTTCCCGCACACCTTGTTGCTGCGCTCCTGGAAGCACTCCTGGGCCTTGCTCTCGATGGTCTTGTAGATGGACTGCTTGCTGCAGTTGGAGAACATCTGGGAGGACAAGGCCGCGGAGGACCCGAAACAGCGTGAAGACGCATCGCCACGCGGACTCCAGACGCGCCTGTCACACCCAGAGCCTCCTGAGGCACGTCCAGCTCCATCGCTGTCACCTCTAAATGTCCTCGTGCGCAACCACATTCTCTCCCTCTTCAGAATGTTAAAAAGCTGGTGCAAATGTGGTTACAAGCCGAAAACCCACCACAGGAAGGCCAGCCGTACACATGCTGAGCCCGTGCACGCCAGCCAGACGGCCCAGCACACAGGCAGGGCGCCGCAGCGGACAGCCGTGAGCCCCGCCCAGCCACGGGCCGTCCCTCCCTCAGGCGCAGCGCTGCCCGGTGACAGGGCGGACTAGACACAGACCCGTCCTCCTAGGCAGAAGACCCAGGCATGTAAACAGGGTCTGCGTCCGGTGTACCCGTCCCCTTTGCCTGGCTAGCGGTATGAGCGGTCCACGTTTCAAGACTCTACGAAGCTGAGCGTCCTAAGAAGAGGCACAGTGTCACACACGGTCCATTAGAAGATTAACTTCCAAGCTGTCAGCTAAACGTTTTCATGGGTCCCCAAGATTTTGAGTTTCTCTTTGTCTTCTAAGGTGACCAGTGTCTCAAAAGGAGCCTCTACCCCAGCTCCCCGAGCCACAGGACGGCCCTTCCTACATGCGGGAAGGCTCACCAGGGGCTCTGACCAGCCTTCTCCATACCGCCTGACGTGCGAGGCGCCAGGACGGCTGCCAGAGCGGAGAAGGGGTGGGCGCGTGGGTGACGGCTGAGGGACTGAGAAGCACAAGCCGGTGGCTGCAGAACAGCCTGGGGATGGAAAGCGCCGCCCAGGAAACGGAGCAGCCACAGAACCGGCACGGATGACCCACGGACACGAACAAGGGTGGGGGGACTGCCTGAGGGCGTGGGGGTGCCGGGTGGAGGGGGCGAAGGGGGAAAATCAGGACGAATGCGGTAGCGTAATCAATAAGATAGATTTTAAAGAAAAGCAAAGCAGAACTCTGGCTGTTATCGAACTCGTAAACTAAGTGCTCTTCCTTTTACTATTTAAACTTCTTCTGTGACAGGACTTCTCAGGCCAGCGCCGCCGTGAGAGGTTCGGGAGTCACTGCCCTGCTCCTCCACAGTGGGTACGACTCACAGAACGCCAGGTGACAGCAGCCGCTCACACGTTTCATTGCTTAGAAAGTTTGACCGTATGCGTATGTTGGTTTTTAAGCAACAATGAAGGCATGAAAAGGGAAATAAGTAGACAAAAGGAGCTTCCGATGAACTGTTACAGTATAGATCTGTAAGGGGCTGGGCTCCGAAGGGAAGTCAGGACAGACTCTGCGGTAACTTTCCTGCTCAGAGACCGGCGCCCCAGCCTCGCCCCCGCCCCCGCGGCAGCAGGACGCCTTCCCCAGGCTGCCAGCTGCTGCTTCACGCTACGTCAGATGACAGGACCAGACATCTCAGGCACTTTCCCTTCAGACTCTGTGAGTCAGTCACAGACACTCTTAACGTCTCTGAAATCGGTGGCCATACCTCAAGTCAGCTAGTGTGCTCTGTCAGAGACCCTATCCGACAGCACACCCAGCCCCACCCCCACCCCACCCCCCGGAGTGGACCTGTCCTGAGCTCCCACTGCAGTCGCACAGCCGCCCCCTGTCCCGCCCACACCGAGAAGCCCCCCGACACCCACCTTGTTGTTCTCATGGTCCCCACTCACAGCGATGGGGTACATCACGAACTTCCCTCCCTGGTCCTCGTTTGGGGCGCATTCCGCTAGACCATCCGGATCGTGTTCCGCTCCAAAATTGTGCCCCAATTCATGAGTTGTAACCAGGTCAGCTTCCTTAAACACCATGCAGAGAAAACATGACTTCCCAATACCCTGCCGTCACCAGCTTTGGCCAGCGGGCCTTGCTGCCGCAAATCGGGTCCTGATTGATCAGATGCCGAAAGAACCCTTAACTCTGCTCAGGCAGCAATGTACTCAATTAGAACAGTCCCCTCCCCACATCCCCTTGAGGGTTTGGGCAGCCATGTGACCCGGCTCTGTCCACTGAGACAGAAACAGAAGCCAGTGGGCGCGGCTTCCAGACCAGCTTTCTAACAGGAACAGACTGTGTTCGCTGTGTCCCCGCTTCTGCAACACAGACGGGAGCCGTCCTGGGACCGGGGGGTGATAAGGAGGACAAAGGCCCGTGCTTCCAAGGGCTGAGCGACAGCAGGGGGACCCTGGGCCCCGAGCACCTGAGCTCTTGCAGCCATGCGGAACGCTGCCTGCGCGGTGCAGCCTGCGGACCGCCCAGCTGGGGCGGATGCACCCCTCCCTGAGGTCTCGGTGTACCGGGTCGTGTGTTACGCGGGCTCTCTGGAATGGTCTGACATATTTCTAATGGACGCATCTGGGCAAATGCAAGATCCTAAAATCTTGCAGAGGGAAAAAACAGGCCACATATGATGGAAAAAAACTGGGATGACGTCAGATTCTTGAATAGCGACACAAACGCTGCAGGACAATGGAGCAAGGCCTGCAAGTGTGGAGAGAACGGGGAAGACGCCAGTTCTCGTTCTCAGATATGCAAAATCTCAGACGCGAGCCATAAGCCCCCTTTCTTAGGAGACTCTCAGAGGATTTGTGGGGGTGTAAATCAAGAAGAGGAGGAACAGGGGCCCAGGAGACAAGCCCGGGGCGTCCCCAGACACCAGCCACACGGTGGGCCGGGGAGCCAGCACCCACTGGGCAGGGGCGGGAGGGAGGGCTCCCGGGGCACGCTCCGGGGAAAACAGCAGCCCAGAAGGCTCTGGAAGGAAGTTTGACTGGTAACTTTCTTTTCTTCCGTATACCTTTTATTTTCATACTGCCCACCACAGAATGTGTTTTTTTAGACAGAAACGAACAAAAAATGCCCAGTACGTATTACTCTTTTAGAAGACATCTACATAAATATAACTATAGTAAATGAAAATCTATCCTCTAAAAAATAACAGAACGTACCTTTGTAAGAATGGTTTTACCATAATTTTTTGTGCTGGTCAAACCACTATTCAAATAGATGTTCTTCCTTCCGGCTGGGCTATAGTATGCTGAAGGAGAAAGGAGACGAACACCGTGTTCAGCACAGGACACCGTGTGAGCCCGGCAGCCTGCCGTGACCATGCACGCACATGCACACGCACGGGCGGGTGGAGCTTACCCTTCGGACAGACGCCCCCGTGACTGTTGGCTCTGGGAGAGCCAACATACGCTAGCCCGAGAGTCCCCATGTCGAAATCCTGGTACGTGAAAAGGTGCGCCAGGCAGACCTTAGATGCCTCTTCAGCTATATCGAAGCTAAATTGCTTTAAAAAAGGAAAGTATTCTTAGTTACATTAACAATGACATCACACTGTAAGATGCTTCAACCAAGTCCAGCACCGCAGGGCTTGCAGGCCAGCGCTCCTCACCCACAGCTCGGCCCGCCCACCTGCGCAGGTGAGGAGCAGACCATCACCTGCACTGGCGGGGAGGTGCAAAGGCCCACAAAAGAGAAGACGGGGAGCTCTTCACAGCAGCTGTCAGAAGCCACAGGGGCTGGTGGGGACCCTGCAGCTCTGCACCGGACACCCCAAATGTGTCGGTCTTGGGGTGGGGACACCTCTCCAGGGGTCTCACGACCGCACCCCACAGCGAGGCCTCACACGTAATTCAGGGACTCTACTGGTTTGGCAGGGTTGTTGTTTTTTTAAAGTTTGCTGTGGTTTTACAATGTATAGGAGCTATAAATATAAACTTATGAGAAAGCATGCATAGTTTGATGTCACTAAGATTAAGGTTGAAATCCATTTAAGTCGGCACTGGTGCTTTGGGAGGAACCTTTATTCTTAAGGGGCTCTCTACGTTACTTCAAACCCTCTGCTGAAACAACCTGTGGTCTCCAACGTAAAAAGGCCTTGATTTTTAAACTGCTTCACTGAGCGGCAGGAAAGGCCCGGATGAGGGATGTGGTGCACCCAGGAGGCGCCACCCTGGCCACGTGGGGACTCTGCCAGCTCGGTGGCACAGGGGGAGGCCTCTGGGACCTGCTAGGAGCCTGAGAGGGGCGCCTGGGGACGCATCTGCCGAGCCGAGGGCTTCCCTTCTGCACCTCCCCACAGACAAGCCGACAGGTGCAACGGCTCGGCTGTCCTGGGATCAGGGCATCTGGCCGCTCGATGCTGGCCGTCAGCAACAGCTGTAGGACTCTCCAAGGACAAGTCACTCAACCTTGCTGTTACGGGCTGAGCTGCGTCCCCCCAGCCCCAAGCTCGTATGTTCAAGTCTTACCCATCAGGACCTCAGAACGTCGCTGCACGTGGAGATGAGGCCTTTAAAGGGGCAATTAAGGTAAAATGAGGTCGCACGGGCGGGCCTAACCCAACCTGACTCGTGCCCTTCCAAGAGCAGATGAGGGTTCAGGCAGACAGAGGGAGAAGATGGCCACCCGCCAGCCAAAGAGACAGACCTCAGAAGAAACCAACCGGCCAACGCCTGGGCCTCAGACCTCCAGCCCCCAGAACTACGAGACGACGAAGGCCTGCCCTTTCAGCCCCGGTCGGTGGTCCATCTGGTCGTCGGCAGTCCTACCAGGCTGGAGCATGTGCTGAGTCTCGTTAGGAGCTCGATGGTGCTTCCCGACCGACCTGTGAGGTCGCCGGCAGGTCCAACTGGACAAGGCACGTCGGTGCACCTTACAGACAGAGCGCTCCATGGGTCTCACCCCGGTAAGGAGTCGGCAACGCTCCTGGAATCCCATTCAAACTCTGAACGCTGGATTTCCGCCCTGTGAGGCTCTCGCCAGAGAACCCAGATGCGCCCCAGTGTGCCTGGGCTAACCCATGGGAGCTACCGGACAACTAAAGGGTTGTTTCAAGATGCAAAATTTGTGGCAATTTTTTAGAGCACCAAGAGGAAGCTAACACGTCATCGACCTCCTGAAAGACAAACCCCGTCCCGCCGCAGGCCACGTCAGGCCACGTCACAAAGCAGCAGCACGCACAGACCCAGGCGCTGACGTCGTGAGGGGAGCAGCAGCAGCCGCGTCCGGCCAAGGCCCAGGGGCAACCACCTTTGGACCGGTCGCCAGGATGAAAGGCCCTCCCACAGAACTTCCAGGCCTCTAATTACGTTTCTGCCGCCGGCTTTACCGCCACGCCGCTTGGTCACCACGGACCCGACAGACTCACTGGGCAGTTTCAGAGAGACCCGGACAAACAAAACGGCTCCACAGACATCCAAACTGGGCAGGCGCTGCCGACCCTCCCAGTCCCAGCACCCCACCGGACCCTCAGAGCCCGCAGGGAGCAGCAGCGCCGCTCGGGGCGATTCCGTGTGCGCAGCCTTCCCGCCCTCCCGCCGCTGGCCCGGCTGCCCAGACAAGGGGACCGCTGGGTCGGCTGGGGCTGCTCCCGGCTTCCGCGCATTTCCTCCGATGCGCCCCGTCAGCCGCACAGACACAGCCCGCCCGCAGGAACCGCTGGGGTGTCGGGGCATCCCGCAAACCCAGGGCTCCTCAACCTACCTCGAGCAACATCTTCACGTCCCACGCATCCTTTTCTTCGTTTGGATAACTTTTTGCCATATTGTAGTGTCTTTCACCAGGTTTTACCTCTTGTGGAGACTTGAGAATGCGAATCTATACTTAAAAAGATAATATCCTTAGAACACTTCAGGAGAAAGGTCACAAACTCTGAATACTGCATTGTTTTAGATATTCGAAAAAGACTACGATTCTAGAGAAAAATGTTTTAGAACCCGAATTCCACAGAATTCTTCAGCTCTAAAAATTCAATGTTTAAAAACAACGGGAGAAGCATATAAGGAAAACATGTCAATGAATGACTCATAAATTTATAAATGCACTCCCAAATTTCCATTTCCCCTGTATTTAGCTGAAAAAATGACAACGTCGTCTAAAACATTTATTGCAACCACAGCCCAGGAGCGGAGGCGCAGAACGACAAGACGCACGTCACTGCGGACGCAGGACAGATGGCCACCGAGAGCAGGGCTGTCCCCTGTGCACGTCCGTCCTGCACGTGCACTTGAACCTGCTGACAACACAGCCGTGCTCAGCACGGTCGTCTCTGGGGCTCCCCGGCCCTGCCTGCCTGCGGGGGGCACACTCTGTTGGCCCTGCCACCATGCAGGAAGCTCCCAGGGGCGGGGCGGGCTGCGCAGCCTTGATGGCAGGCGGTCAAGGTGGATTCTGGGACGAAACAGGAAACCTGCTGTGACTGCACATCTACGCCGCATCTTCCCACCCACCTGTCATCATTAAACAAGCTGTGTATTTTCACCTCCTTTATCACACCCACTTTTCTCAACTGGTTCCAAGTTCTAAAGCAGGGGTGTCAAACTCACTTTCACCAGGGCCACATCAGCCTCGCGGTTGCCCTCAAAGGGCCAAAATAATTTTAGGACTGTGTAAATGTATAACTGTTAAGGAGCTGAAATTACATTCAGCCCTTTGAGGCAATTGCGAGGCTGACGTGGCCCCTGGTGAAAATGAATTTGACGCCCCTGTTCTAGAGTGAAAAGGAGTTTTATTTACTGGCCCCATAAAACTCAAACAAGTTGCTGCTGTTCAAACAAGCGAGGCAGCCCGACAGGCGCCACACCGGGAGAGCCGCAAGCGCGTGCGTGGAGTGGGGAAGCACGGCCCGGGAGGACGGCACCCCGCCAGCGTGGGGTGCACACGCCATGCAGGTACCAAGTGTCTTTGGAAAAGCACACGGCACCAGTGACATGGGCGTCTCTGGGGAACAATGTGTTATGGTGGGCAGCTTCCCTGGCTTCTGCACCACATGTGTGTTACCTATTCAAACAGTCGCTTAGAAAAGAAAACGCAAGCAAAAGAATGTACAAGGGAAAAATAGTTCTTAGTTTTATGGAAGTACTATAAGAGTTTAACATTATAAGAATGATGTCTAATTTCCCACTTTTTAAAAAAAATCTCTAAATTCTATCTACAGAACCTATAAGAATACGGTTAATTTAGTACAAAGAACCTAGGAAAAAAAATAGAAATAGTAATTTCCATAGTTCCCATATCAGAGTGTCTGTCCAAAGCAACACCCAATTTCAACAGTCTTTTTAATCAGTGTTAAGGATTTGGAACGATTTGTACTATGAGATAGAATGACAGCATTATTCCATCGTGGCTGCACACACGCTATTCAACCAGGGGTGTGGGGAGAGGAGGCCTCATAGTCCTGGACGTACAAACGCCCTGCAGTGCACACAGCAGTTCTCAGCAGCGCCTCTGACTAGGGACCCAACGCCAGGTGCCGGGACTCTAGCGACAGACAGACGGCCCAATCAAAGGCAAAGAACACAAGGCGGGGGATAAAAGGCCGTGAACTCAGAGAAGGGAGAGATCACAGCAGCAAAAAAGCTTTCTGCCTAAAAGAAGCTTAAGAACAGAAAACTTCATAATCTATAAATAATTCCAAAAGCACCACGTAACATCAAACAAGAATTACTGGCGTTTGAGAATATCTGTCTCTGATTATGCCTGAAGATAAGCTGCAGGGGATGAATGTAAGTGACAAGCGCTGACATCCCACACTCATGGGTGACGCGAGCACACGCATGATCGATACCTGCTCTATCTGTATTCCGTAGCCCTTAAAGCCCGCGTTGTCCCACGACGTGTTCCGGTAGATGTCATCGACCCTGTCAATCAGCTCTATCTGTGTGTGGGGGGGGGGAGAGGGAGGAGGGAGAGAATGCACATCTTTACTACTCTTCGAAATGCAACGATTTCTGCAGGGAGAAAAAACCGGTTTAGGGAAAAGGCCACTATAAAAGTTTCCACCAACTACAACAACTAGCGTTAAGATGTTATTCTTCACCACTGACACTGCTAACAAAGAAATTACCCCAGCCCCAAATACACTACTGCCAGCAGAGTAAAACAGCGGTACACCGTATTAGAGACCCAGGTAGTCGCATGTGTACGAAACCAAAACGCCCAGTCACAGGCTTTTTAAAAATTGCCGTTCCGGTCAACCACAAAAATGAAAGTTAACAGTCGATCAATTTAACTAAAATATTCTCTTCTAAGAAGTACTCCGTCTTCACTCTATCTCTTGGCACGCTCCTCAACACAACACCCCCGCGGAGAGAGGTGGGGAGCAGCACCCGGCACTGCTAACCCTGCCCCCGCTCCACCAGGCAGCGCTCAGCACTGAGGTCCCGCGACGAGAGCACCAGGGGAACGAGCTGCCACCCTGCTCCTTCCTTCTGCACTCGGATTTGGGAAGGGGGTCAGGTGGGTAGGGAGGGACAGCACAACAGCCAGGGACGGCCCACACCACCTAGGAACGGAATGTTCCTCCCCGTCTTCTGCTCTAGGATAGCTTTCTATTGCTCACAACTGAGCAGAGGAGGTTTGCTCAGACAACTGTGAAGCACATTATACGTAGGAAACTGCTGTTGGCTTATAGCAAGACGGAGAAACACAAATTTTAAGAATAAAGCTCTTATTATATTCATATTCTTGGTGTAAAGAACAAAGAAGTAAATTAAGAGGAGCCCGTTGAGACAAAGCCCCATTAAGAAACTTTTTCGAGAAAGCTCTTACTTAGGAGCAAGAATTACAATGACTTCACGCACCGCTCCTACTAGGCTGACAATGGATTCTTTCACGGGACGTGGGAGAGAAGGGCGAGGGGGGCACAAACACAATAAAACAGAACGGGAAAAGCGAGGCACGGAGAAAGAAGCCTTCACTGCACTAGGCTCCCGGTCCTCAACAGCCCTCGGTCAGTGCCAAGTCAGGACGAGTGAGGTCACGCTGGTAAAAGATGTCAATGAAACCTGACCCCCTGACTTTCAAGTTACACAGTAAATGCTTAAAACCCCGCGTCAGCACTTCCATCACCTCCCCGCCACGTCTCAGCCCTCTAGCTGGTTCCGGCCACGGACGTCCCGTCTACTCCGCCGGAGTCCAACAACCAGCTGTGCCGTGGCCCAGACCGACCGTCTTCTCTGCCACGTGCACTGCTAAGGCACGCAGGCTCCCACAGACACCTCTGCCACGCTAGAGCACGCATTCGCACGCGTCGCCAATGAGACCACCACCATCACAGCAGGGAGGCTTTCAAAGAACTCGCTTCCTTGAAGAGAGGCCTAAACCTCAAGGGCACAAAAATGCTGATGTGCAGGAAGTGATAGTTGGAAGGTAAAACAGATTTCCAAAACTCTGAATACAGAATCTCTACGCGGCAATGTAAGGACCTCAAAGGACAGCCCTCAAATACGTTACGGAACATCACAGCATCGCAAACAGGCCCGGTCTCATTACACGGCGGACGACCGCAGGCCTCTCGCGCCGGCGGCGTCCCCAGCGCGGCGCAGACACCCACCAGGTAGTTGGTGGTGGTGCTCTCCTCCCCGCGGCCCATGTGTCTGTAAAAGCGGTGGTCCGCCACCACCAGCAGCCTACACGTGTTCTTCAGGGGGTGCGGCTCGGCTCTGCGCTTCGCCCGAGGAGCACGCTCTAGGATGAATTCGTAAGCACCACTCAATCACAATTTGTCAAAACAAGGAGTTTTTTATAGCAACCCTTTAAATCTAGCATGTTTTTGAAACAAACATTACTTGAGCTTAGATATCTCGAACAAAAAAAACAATGTGGAGGAAAACGAGAAAGCAATATGAGGTTTTAAAATTGTAGAATTCAAAACCAAGGAAAAGTGTCTCTGTAATTTTTAAAAGGAGACGACTTTCAAAAGCACGCAGAAGTGAAGCAGTCAGCTATTTTTTGCTGAGCTCTGAAGCCTCACTTTACTCTGGAAGTCCATGAATGAACCAAAGTAACGGTAAAAATGTCAAAGTAATCATACATTAAAAATTACTTTGTGTTAACAAGTTGTTTTTCTTATCAAGTAATCAAACTATTTAAGAATTTATTTACATACTAAGCCCTGGCTGGTGTGGCTCAGTGGACTGAACACCAGCCTGCAAACCAAAGGGTCACTAGTTCAATTCCCAGTCACGGCACACACCTGGGTTGTGAGCCAGGTCCCCAGTAGGGGGCGCGTGAGAGGCAGCCACACATTGATGTTTCTCTCCCTCTCTTTCTCCCTCCCTTCCCCTGTCTTGGAAAATAAATAAATAAAATCTTTTTTTTTTTTAAGAATGTATTTACATACAAAATGCTAGAAATATTTTCTAAGGTTTTCAAAAATGAGGACAGTAGACTATTTCTCCAAGATGGTTGTTTTCAAACGACTCTAAGTGGATCTGTCCCAAACTGATCAGCTCCTTCTCTCTACACAGCAGAGAACTCTCATTACCAGCTTCTTACAAACTGATCCAAAGGTTGTTTTACAGCAGTATTATTTTGTCATTTTCAAGCACCTGCAAATAGTATTTCCCTCAGAATTTTTTTTGAATTTTATTTATCTAATTTTAGAGCGAGAGGGAGAGAGGAACACCCGTCAGTGGCCTCTCACACGCCCCCTACTGGGGGCCTGGCACTCACTCCACTCAGCCAGACCAGCCAGGGCTCCCTCAGACTACGTAATTCCCCTGCCCCCAGTCTTTGTTAAGTCCAATCTTCATTGTTACCACTGTTTTCTAGTGTTTTCATTTCTTACATTACAGGCAAAAGAACTTCAACATTTCTGAACAAAACTATTTTCAACTTGATAGACATTTTTTTAATCAATTAACAACTACCCCTATTGAAGACAGCTGTATAATGCTTGTTTTTCATTTGAAACATGTTTTCTAAGTCTTACCATCATGGGGCTGTCTGTCTATCAGCCCTTCTGGAAGCAAATCTTCATTTTCTGCCTTTATGTAACCACACACTTTTGAAGACTGGAAACGTGAAACATTCTTGATATCTTCAGATTTATAGACCAACATTCTTTTGTCTTTAGTATCATTAATTAGTCTCCAAAGTGGCTGAAATAGAAAAAGGAATAATTAAGACAGAAAATATAAAAATTTCTAAACATTAAATTCTTATACCCTTCCTTGTTTTTGTTGTGTTTTGAAAACCCTCACCAAAGGACAGGCCTGTTGATTTCAGAGAGAGGGGAGGGGAAGGAGAGAAACATTGATTGCTGTCCCCCACACGGGCCCTGAGCAGAGACTGAACCCGCACCCCAGGGCATGTGCCCTGACCAGAAATCGAACCCGCAACCTTTCAGTGTGCTGGATGACACTCCAACCAACTGAGCCACACCAGCCAGGGTCCCTTCCTTGTTTTTAGATAACATTCATTTCCAGGTTATTAAAATGACAAGTCGTTTTATCAAAAATAAACGATTCCAATTTTCATCACAGCGTTTCTATGCTGGTAAATATATACATGGGCTATTCATTCTCTGACGTTATCTGTACACAAAGAGGGGCATTGTGCTGCCCAAGTTACCAAGTCCGTCAGAGGACCCGGAAGAGAATAAGCACCCCCTCTTCCATCCACTGGCGCTGCTCCCGGTGACAGGCACACAGCACGCAAGTCGGACAAGGTTTCGGTTCTTGGGCTTTTCCATTCTAGCTTCCTTAACATCTTTTTATGTACAGGGAAGGATAAACACATTTTCATGAGACAAGGCTAAAAACTTGTAACAATATGCCTAGAATTTATTAGTTTCATGGAAAGCAGTTAGTTAAAAATCTTCACTTACAAGATTATAGGGCCACAGTAAATCAGAACTAACGTACTCGAAAGGCTGCCCAAGCCAACAGGATTTTTCAGCTACCATATTCTGCCTTGCAGAATGTGCTCCCGTGCATAATGTGCGCCTATGTTTTGCCACTGATTTCTGCCTCAAAAATTTGGGCAAAAAAATGCCCATTAAACATGGCCAAATACAGTCATTTAAAACCAAGTTCTTCTCTGTAGGGAACTGGTCTCATCAGAACTGAACGGCCTGTGAGAAACGTATGAAAAAAGATACAAAATTTATATACACACACGTGTGTGTCCACATCCATCCTGGAAATGAAACCAAAATCACAAGAGAACACTACTTCACACCCACCGGGAAGGCGACCATCGAAAGCATACCCAGTAACAGCAACGGGCGAGACTGGGGACAAACCAGACCCTCAGGCACTGCCGGTGAGAACGCAGCGTGAGCTGTACGGCGCACCACGGGGAAACCGGTGAGAGTGCGACGTGCAGCCACGACGGACGGCAGCGTGACCACACGACCCAGCAGCCCCGCTCCTAGTTTGTACCCGAGAGAAATGAAAACGTGCTCAGAGAGACGCTCCACAAATGGTCACCATACCGTTCACAGCAGTGGAAAGTGACAGCGACGCAGACGTGCCAGTGGGCATAAACAAGCAGACAGCGGTGCACCCGCGGGGGGGGGTCTTATCTGGTACCCAAAGAAACGAAGCGCTGACACAGGCTGCAGCGCAAACGGAACGGGAACACATTCCAAGTGGGAGAAGCCCGCGCGGCACACCACGCACTGGGCGACTCCGTGCACGCGAAACGGCCAGGCAACCCTGAAGGGCGAGCACCAGGCCGGTCAGAGGTTGCCTCGGGCACGGGGAACTGGGGGGAAAGGTTGGTGGGCCACTAAGGGGCAAGAGGTTTCTTTTGGGGGGTGACCGAATGTTCTAGAACTGGTCGTGGTGATAACTACACAACTCCATAAACAAAATAAAAACCACTGAATTATGTACTTTAAATGGGTACATTGTACAGTATGTGAACTGTAGCTCAAGTGAGCTGTTACGTATACGCATATACATTCTTCCATAATCCATGTACAAGGCAGATTTAAGAAACAATGGTTACAGAACCTCAGGGCTAACCAACCAGCTCCTGGGCTGCAGCAACCTTCACCGGGCCTACAAAGAGGAGAAGAGAAATTGTTTTGTATTCTGGTACAAACACTTCTAAACTCACATTAATAGTTTTGTGATACAGCCCGCCCAACGTAGAGAAAGACAGCAGGCTTTGGGCTCAGAGACACCTGGGTTCAAACCTCTGCTGTACCCCACGCCACTTGCCTTGGGAAGTACCTTATCTGAACGCAGCTTTTCTCCCTAGGTAAAGTAGTGATAACACCTATTTTAAAGATGATGTAAAATAACCAATCCGGTGATACATTAAAATGTCAAAACAAAGGTAGTTAACTATCACTACAACTAAAAGCAAATCCTATTATCACCATTACTAGTTAAGGTGCTGGGAAAAACCACCTGGTGCATAACGAGGCGAGAACCCCGACCCAACAGGGAAGCCACGGCGGAGACTCAGGAGAGACTGTGCAGCTGCGTGCTGATCACCAGCGCTCACGTGCCTTCACGTGCCTTCACGTGAGCGAAGGGAAGCCTTCACTCTAGCGGGCGCTGTCGCAGTCTCCGTGTGTCGGTGCCGTCACCACTGCCCAGCGTTCTCTTGTTTTCCTAGAGACGTGGAATCACTTCAGCCCACAAATCTGCTTTGTTTTCCAGGCTAGGACCTGACTCACGGCTGTGTGCCCTGCCCAGACGTGACCAGGACAGTGTCAGCTTCCACGGCCAGAAGGCTAATGGGAGAGGGGCCAGGCCCCAAGCTTCCCACAGCTCCCTCTTTGAACCTCGCAGAGCATCAACTATCACCACTCTTTACTGACCTTGCATTTCCAGAGCATCTAGGAAAAGTAGGGGAAATGGACAAATAAGACTTCGCCTTCACCCGTGAGAATGTTTACACTTACTGAAGAAAGAATAAGGAAAAAATGAGTCACAAGGGAAAGTTCTCTCTTCCTATTGTACACCCACGTGACCTTTATTCAGTTACAGTACTTAGACACACAGGGTACATGCCACCCCGCTGGTGTGGCTCAGTTGGGTGGAGCATGGCCCTGCAAACTGCAAGGTCATCCGTTCAATTCCCGGTCAGGGCCCATGTCTAGGTTGTGGGTTCAGTCCCCAGTCAGGGTGTGTGCAAGAGGCAACAGACCTACGTTTCTCTCTCACATCAGTGCTTCTTTCTCTGCCTCTCTGCCCTTCCCCCTTCCCTTCTCTCTAAAACCAGTAAGCATGAACTCAGGTGAGAATTAAAAAAAGAAAATACAGGATGCATCTTGTAAGAGCTGCTTAGCTGTTTGTAAAAAATATTATCTTCTTTTTAAAAAAAAATCATCTACTTTCCTAGTTAAAATATTTTAAATACAAGAAGAAAATTAAGTATCATTACAGACTTTTGTCTTCTTAAAACTGCAAAATAACTTTTTAAAACTCAGAGATATATAAGTGAAGTCAGACAGAAAATGACAAGAACCATATGATTTCACTCATATGCGGGATGTGAAATAAAAAGCAACAAACAAACAAAACAAACGAAAGATGAATTCACACGGACAACAGAAAGGTGGTTACCAGGGAGAGGGGGGGGGGGGGGGGGACCAAAGAGGCCAGAGGGGTCAAGTACATGGCCATGGAAAGAGACTACTTCGGGGGGTGAGCACGCACCTGAGGACAGAGACGTCGTATCATAGCGTTGTACGCCTGGAATTCGCGTTGTTATCCAACGTTACTCCAATAAATTTAATAAAAAGAGAAAAATGAAAACAAAAATACAAGCTAAAAACGCACGTGCGGATTTACCTCTATGTTGTATTCTGCTGCATCTGTGTTGATCCGTATCGAAACATCATCGTCTCCTATACGGGCTAGGACCCGAGAGTTGGGCTCGCCTTAAGAGGAAAAAACCTTCATTATTAAAAAACCTGTATCAAAAAATACACTGCGCACAGCTGCCATCACAAACCAACGCAGCCCTTCGCCAGAGCGAGCGAGCCCGCGCAGAGGCCTGCCACTGCGGAGTCCCGACCCGCCAGAGAGCCCCCTCCCGGGGGCCTCGCTCCGGCACAAGCCTGCCTCCAGCTTCACATGAGAATGACCTAAATCTATCTGTTTTAGAACAAAACAAACCAATGTGTGGATTTCCTTCTGGAATAACTTTGTGTATTTGGGAGTAAGAAAGAACTAAGAGGAAGGAGAAAGCATAATTTGGAACACAGAGGTCTTGAACTATATTATTTGACAACATTTTTTGGACAGAGTTAATAAGTATTTGTTATTTTTGTAAGTGAACAAACTGAACTTTCTTTAAAAAGCATGTTGTGATGCAGATGAACGTAAAATTTTGCACAGCAAGCATGTTTTACATAAGCAATTAAATTACAGCATGCCACGTGATGATAATGCCATTTTTTCTTATTGTAGAAAGTTCCAGAAGTAAACCACAATTGCTAGCTTGATACACTTTCTTAAATAAATACATAACAGGATCATAAAGTCGCTTGTTTTATCTGCCAGCTTCCCTGTTTAAAATCTCAGAAGGAGCCTACAGTCCTTTTCTGGAGAAAGGAGGTTAAACCCTCATCCCCGAGAGGAGTTCACTGTAATCATCAGAGCAGCCAGCTGGTCCGCCTTGCTGGACACACCCACACCATCCTGTTCACCTGTTTCTGCCCCGGAGCCCAGACAGCTCGCGTGAGGCCCAGAGCAGCCGTTCTGTGACAGCCCCGCCCCCTCCTCCCAGAAGCGGACACACAGCCGAGCGAGATCTGGACGCCGAAACCCAGACACGAAGGCGGGCGGACAAGCCGCACACTCACCGACCACGTGCCCGCTGAAGAAGTCTTGCCACCTGACGCGGTACTCGCTTTCATTTTTGCCGTCCACCACCACAACTTTGAAATTTTGGGAAAAGCGTTCAGTGCTTGATGTCAAGTACAATTTAAAATGCCTAAAGAAAGAATGTATCTGAATGTTACTCTAGTTACACAAATGGAAGCCGAGTTTTCACGTAATTAAACTTTCTTTTAAAAAAAGTTGACACGCAACTTTAACTACTGTTTTACTAGGCACTTAGAGAACTGTATCACCTGCGAAAACAGAGAGGCGGGCTTCTTTAGTTGTAAGAATGTGGCAGACCGAGGGCAACTAGAACTGGGGGGAAAGATTCACAGCCTAGGCGTTCATGTTTTCCGGAGACTGAGGAACACAGAAACACACGCACCTACACAGTGTAGCTCGGATTCCTGCCTGTCTCAAAAACTCAAAAACTGGTATCGTTAGTTGCCATGCACTGAACACTTACTCAATACCAGGTGCTCTGTTTATCTCACCTCCACTTCGCAGAGTAAAGTTGCAGCCTGGAGGTCACTCGGCACGCTCAAGGCTGTACAGCCGGTAAATGGCGAGAACTTACCAGTTTTATAACTGACTGCAAAAGTGGCCTTGGTTTCTTCAGAAGCCTGTACTACGCCGCCTCTGGCAATCAATCTGATCTTATCGCTGTGCAAAATTAGTAAATGCTACTTTTCTGTATTTAAAAGCACTCGTGCTTTTTTCTCCTTCTAAAGAGAGCTTATCTTGAAAAAAATTAATCCACAATCCCATAAGAAAAATAAATACAGGGCAAAAAGCAAAACAGACATTAAAATACTACTACGGCTCTTTAGTTGGCTTAATATTCTTTTGTTTTCTACCAGTTTCAGACCTGACTAAAAACTGGGCACGGGCCTCGCTGGTGTGGCTCAGTGGATTGAGCGCAGGCCTGTGAACCAAAGGGTCACTGGTTCGATTCCCAGTCAGGGCACATACTTGGGTTGTAGGAAGCCAGGTCCCCATTAGGGGGCACGGGAGAGGCAACCACACACTGATGTTTCTCCCCCTCACTTTCTCCTTCCCTTCCCCCTCTCTAAAAATAAACAAACAAAATCTTCAAAAACAAACTGGGCATGGAGGGCAAGAAGTTTTCAGTTATTAGTTACAGAGTCCTCTCAGCGTGCCTGTGAACACCAGAGATAAAGAAGGGCATACTTTTCATCTCAGCCACAGGAACAGATTCTGCTGTGGTGCTGAAAATATGAAATGTTACTTCCCCATGGGTCTGCACAAGTCTGAACTGCCTGGAGTATCCAGACTGAGACTGTCTCCATGGCAACAAATATTTTTAACATTTCTGAGCATAACAAGGTAATTTTAGTTTGCTTGTGTGTTTTAATGGTCACAGGGAAGGAGACAACAGAACGTTATTTCAGAACACTATGGAACGCTTTCCCTGCCACCCTAAAGCACACCCTCCCGCGCATTCACAGGTAGGACCCTCCCCCATCGGCTATGCCGAGAACTTGGAAAGGCATCCCTGGTAAAAATGTCTTAGTGTTTACTTTAGCGCTCTCCGGCAGTCTCAATATTACTTTTACTTAATGTTGTGTCCAGAAAGTCACTGGAATTGTACTCTTCATTTTCAACACCTAATAATCTGCTCCATTGTAAAGACAAGGGCCAGGGGATGGTAAAATTCCTGTTCTTTGAGTATCTCATCCACAGGCGGCAAACGCAAGGCCCGTGGGCTGCCCTCCACCTGGTTTATCTGACCCGCACCTTGTTTCTACCTGGGGGCAGCGCTGCGCTCTCGCTTAACTGTTAAGGAGCAGTTACATTTGCACAGTCCTAAAACTACATTCGGCCCTTTGAAGGCGACCACGAGGCTGATGAGTCCCACGGTGAAAATGAGTTTGACAGCCCTGGTCTAATCTTTACATTTCGGTTATAAAACCTCCAATAGAATGTTAGTCAGAATTTATATTTTATTCTATCCTCCCAAAATTATGGGAAGTCATGTACTTACAGACCTCTTTTAGCATTTTCATTATCTTTCTGACTTTTGATTCAAGGATTTACAGTAACTACAAACTGGTGTTAATCCATATGAATTAACATTTTATTTTTTGTATACATCACAAAATGATCATCACAATAAGTGTAGTTAATGTTCGTCACTATAGTTTCAAATTGTCTTTCTTGTGATAAGAACTTTTAAGATATGTTCTCTTAGCAACTTTCAAATACACAATACAGTATCATTAAACTATAATCACCACGCTGTGGATTACATCCCCAGGACTTGTTTATTTTATGTAACTGCAAGTTTGTACCTCACATCTATTTTAAATGATCCACAAACATATTACTGACATCTCTGGAATACCTGACTTTTTTAAAATAATCATCAGTATGAATTTTAGAATAAGCAATAAACAATGTTAAGAATCATGACAGACTAATTATAACAATTACAAATCTTTAAAAATGCAACTTCCCAAGATACCCTTATACACCTGAAAACTATATAATACTGTTATGTCAACTGTAACTGAAAAAATAACTGATGGAGAGAAAAATACCTTATTTTTCTGCTTTTGCCAAACCAAGTCCCGCTTGCCCCAACACTTTGCTATGAATAATTCAAATTACCTTTTCAGCGCTGAAAAGCTCAGCAGTGTTTCCAGGTGCGTCGGAGCCTGCAGGTCTCTCTTCCGCACCGAGTGCTGGCGGATGCTGGACTGAGCGAGGATGTCGTAGTCTGAGAGCAGAGAGTCAAGCTCCTCTGCAACGAAGGCAGAAAGTGTGTTACCTACTGTAACACATTAGGAAGTGCCCAGCACAAAACCTGTGAGGCATTCTTACCAAAAAACACAATCAAACCTGAATCTAATCAAGATCTAACCTCTAGTTTTGAAGACATGCACGTCAAATATCACCAAATTAAATAACCTTAGCAAGCAATCAGCCACCCCCAGAATGTTAGAATTCGGGCAGAACAAATGACCCAACTTCCTCAGGAAATACATGGCATGGGACAGAAGGGAGGCGTGGAGATCTAACAGACAAGAATCTGTCAAGCCAGCCAAGGGGTGAACGCTCTTAGGTCCTCGGTCACACAGCGCCCCTGAGGAAGGACGCTGGTGACCATTAGGGAAATCCGAACACAAGGCCGCGCTCACACCAGACAGTGGGCATTTTGAGATCTCAGAGCACCACGCCACGCAATGACCTAGCTTCTAAATTAAAGGCATTTCTGGCTTGTGCATTAAGAATTTCTAAGATCAAGGTGGCCAATTCGACCTACCCACTGCCAACCTGGGCTACACCAATTTCTCATCGGTTGATGTGAAGCGAGAAAGAGCAACCAATGTATGAACGACCTGAGCGAACCAAAACTGGGAAAGTAAACCTTTTACAGAAAAATCACATACTCCAAGTCAAAGAGCAAAAAAGTGACACTATCCCTATTACTGCTGCCCTCAACAGGCACAGCAGATTTGCAGTCCAGGGGACACCAGGAAGTAGAAGTGCCAAGACTAAACTAATCGCTGGGGAAAACCAACACTAATTACCTCACCAGACTGACTTGGAACCTAAGCAGAGCCAAGACCACTGCTCCCAAACAGTGCAAACACAGAACTGTTTTTATTCGATACAGAGCAAGAGTAAACACTGTAAAGTGCATTCTGCCCTGTAAGTCACTTGTCATCAACAGCAACTCTGCTGCCTCTTCCAAAATCAGGAGAATTTTTGGAATACAATTTTGGTGACTTAAGTCTCTGTAGGAACCGTCTAAAAATATTTGAGCTGATGCTTCCCTTTTCTCTCAACAAATATCACTGGAGAAGCAATGGTATTCAAAATCATTCCGCTGGACTTAAGGTGCTCTCAAAATAGAGCAGCTTAAAATACAAGAGAATTGCTACTGAGGTTACACAGGCTCACAAAACCCTGGATAAAATACAGAATGGACCCAAAAGCCTTCTTCTTCCCCAAGGCTTCCTCGTGTTTGTCACTCGCTGACGGCTGTGTGCCAGGTCCTAAGCGAAGTACTGAGATACGGCCTTGATCAGAACCGAGTCCTTGCCTAATGCAGCACTCACTTTACCGCAGGAGAGACAGGGACGGATGATAACAAGTCAGTGCTGCGGGCGTTAAGGCAGGACGGCAGACGCGGGGAGAGGGAAGGGCCCGTTATAAGGAGTGGTCAAAAGAGGAAAACTGCCCCCCCCACCCCGTGCAAACCCGAAGACAGCTGGGGTTAGGCACGCTGCCACATGAGCAAAGTAAGGGTCCAACTCAAGACAAAATTATACAAAGTAGCCACAAATTTCACACTCACTGGGGCCCACCACTTTCTGTTAATCAAATTTCCTTTTCAATTTAATCCAGAGGCCCTGACCTGCATGGCTCAGTGGGTTGGGCACCATCCTGCAAACCAAAAGGTTGCCGGTTTGGTTCCCAGTGAGGGCACATGCCTGGGTTGTAGGCCAGGTCCCTGGCTAGGGGCGTGCAAGAGGCAACCTATTGATATTTCTCTCTCTCTCTCTCTCTAAAAATAAACAAGTAAATAAAATCTTTTTAAAAAATTAAAATAAATTTAATCCTGAGGAACACTGTGTCAGAAGCCATCAATCAATCGCTTTTACACCTACGGATGGATGGTTGCTTGGTGATGTGCCCTTGCTAATGTCTATAATGCTTAGCAACACCAATAAAAACCTTCAAGAAGCTGCCCTGGCTGGTGTGGCTCAGTAGACTGAGTGCCAGTCTGCGAACCAGAGGGTGGCCAGTTCAACTCCTAGTCAGGGCACATGCCTGGGTTGCGGGCTGGTCCCCAGTAGGGGGTGCAAAAGAGACAACTGCACATTCAGGTTTCTCTCCCTTTTCCCCTCCCTTCCTCTCTCTAAAAAATAAATAAAACCTTAAAAAAAAAAAAAAACCTTCAAGAAGCTGACCATTTATTCAACAATTTTTGAGTATTTGTTGCCTACCAGATATCATACTGGGTGTTTCATATCATCTGCTCAAACATCCCTGGGGTGTTATTCCTATTTTACAGATGACAAAACAGACTCAGGGAGCACAGAACTGGGATCTGAACTTAGGTCTGCCTGGCTGAAAACCCCAAGCTTTACTGATACCATACTTTTTCTTTTTAATATATTTTATTGATTATGCTATTACAGTTGTCCCATTTCTCCATCATTCCCCTCCACACTGCACACCCCCTCCCACCCACATTCCCCCCTTTAGTTCATGTCCATGCATCATAAGTTCTTTACCTTCTACTCTTCCCACACTATTCCTGCCCTCCCCCTATTTTCTACCCACCATCTATGCTACTTATTCTCTTTACCTTCCCCCTCTCTCTTCCTCACACTGCACTATTGCTAACCCGCCATGTGATCTCCATTTCTGTGTTTCCGTTCTACTTGTTTGCTAAGTTTGCTTTTGTTTTAGGTGTGGTTGTTAATATCTACTGAGTTTGCTTTTTACTGTCATATTTTTTTATCTTTTTTCTTAGATAAGTCCCTTTAACATTTCATATAATAAGGGCTTGGTGATGATGAACTCCTTGAACTTGACCTTATCTGAGAAGCACTTTATCTTCCCTTCCATTCTAAATGACAGCTTTGCTGGATAGAGCAAACTTGGATGTAGGTCCTTGACTTTCATGACTTGGAATACCTCTTTCCAGCCCCTTCTTGCCTGCAAGGTCTCTTTTGAGAAATCAGCTGACAGTCTGATGGGAACTCCTTTGTAGGTGACTGTCTCCTTATCCCTTGCTGCTTCTAGAATTCTCTCCTTCATGTTAATCTTGGCTAATGTAATTACGATGTGCCTTGGTGTGTTCCTCCTTGGGTCCAACTTCTTTGGGACTCTCTGAGCTTCCTGGACTTCCTGGAAGTCTATTTCCTTTGCCAGATTGGGGAAGTTCTCCTTTATTATTTGTTCAAATATGTTTTCCCCTTGTTGCTCTTCCTCTTCCCCTTCTGGTACCCCTATAACTCGGATGTTGGGACGTTTAAAGATGTCCTGGAGGTTCCTAAGCCTCTCCTCATTTTTTTGAATTCTTGTTTCTTCATTCTTTTCTGTTTGTTTCTTTCTTCCTTCTGGTCCACTCCATTGAGTCCCAGTTTTCCTCCCATCTCTATTTGTTCCCTGTGCATTTTCCTTCATTTCACTTTTTGTAGCCTTCATTTGTTCATCTAATTTGTGAGCAAAATCAACCAATTCTGTGAGCATCCTGATCACCAGGGCTTTGAACTATGCATCTGATAGGCTGGCTATCTCTTGGTCGCTTAGATGAATTGGCTCTGGGGCTTTGATTTGTTCTCTCGTTTAAACCATTTTGGGGTTTGTTTTTGTTTTTTTGGTCTGGTTGCAGCTGTTATGCAGCAAGGGGCAGAGCCTTAGGTATTCCCCAGGGCGGGGCAGCCCAGTCGCTGGGTAGTGATGCTATATGTGGGGCAGGGTCCGAGAGGGAACCATGGCGCTTGCTCTCTCTCTCGGATTCCAGTCCCTTCCACTGCTTCCCCTTCGCCTGGATTATCTGCACACGAATGTAGGACCACCTGGTCAGCCAGCCACCTTGCGCGGCCTCACTGGGTCTGCACCGTTGCCACCCCGTGCCCAGGGTCCGCTAGCCACCACCTGTGCGCCTACGATCTGACAGCCGCTGCTGCCTGTGCACCCAGGCCCGTCAACCTCTACTTTTTCCTGCTGCAACTCAGTCCCTCTTACCAGTCTGGATGAATGGTTGTTGAACTTCCATACAGTTCAATTTTCTAACAGTTCTGGTTGTTTTCTTGTTTCTAAATCTTTGTTGTCCTTAATTTTGGTTGTGCAAGGAGCACAGTGTGTCCACCTACACCTCCATCTTGGCCGGAAGTTGACACCATACTTTATCAACTCCTTAAAGATAGGCTAGCTCTTCCTGGACCATCTACTACTACCTTCTTGGCCTCCTACTTTTTGACAAGACATCCAAACATGACCTCGCCTCCCTGTGACTTTTGAAGCCCTGCGCTTATTCCTCTCTTCTGGCACTTTTGAATTACATTCATTTTATCTCACAAATAGACTGTAAAATGGCCAAAAGGGAGCTCTGTTTTATTCATCACAGTACCCTTACCTCACAATACGCAGCACAGAACCTTGCGTGGAAGAGCACCCTTAGGCTCACAAATTGCACAAATTCTCACCGCTGAGATGCTGAGACAATCCTTCCCTCTTCAGCTTCCTGATACAGACAGGTTGGTACATGAACTCAGTTTCATTCAAGATCATAATCACTCCTACTGACTGAGAAACTCAACCTCAATACTGTAGTGTCATTGTCAGTGCGACAGGCCAGTCCTCCTCAGCGAGTGCTCCCCACACCAGCAGCAGCCACTGCTGCCGCCTCACCTGGGAACTTGTTCAAAAGGCCCGTTTTCAGGGTCTCCTCTCCCTCTCCGACAGAGCCCCCTCTTGGCCATTTTACAATCTATTTGTGAAATAAGATGAATATAATTCAAAAGTGCCAGAAGAAAGGAATCAGCGCAGGGCTTCAAAAGTGACAGGGAGGTGAGGTCATGTTTGGTTGTCTTGTCAAAAAGTAGATCCAAGTTTAACCTGCCTGCCAGGTGACACGGAAGTGCACTCAACCTGAGACCCACTGAACCAGGCTAACGTGAGGAAGTAACTCAAAGAAAAAACCTTCCAACACAAGACGGACCTCAATGGCGAGCCTTGCATTATTCTTATAAACAAATGTCAGAAAAACAAGGTAATAACTGGAAAACAGGTAAGTTACAGTGCTTCTAAATGACAAAAAATGCAATCGTTTAAAGGGTTTTAAACACGCTTGTACGAACATGGGGAATATGTATGCTACAATATTAAACAAAGGTAGTTTTTTAAAAATCTACACATACTGCATGATCTTACCTACATATAAAAATAGGCCTAGAAAAAATCATAAGAGCAAGACAGTGACATTGCTGGTTACCTTTAGGTATACTTTCTATGTAACAAGTACTTTCAAGTGTAGCTTGCTGAAGCACTTTAAAACACTTAATTACTATGTCTCCATTGTAACATGTCCTCTTAGGACAACTGGAGGCCCCACTGGGGGCTCCGGAGCCACTGCCAACAGCAGGGAAGAGCGGTGCGCCTGCCCGACGGACCGGGACAAACCGACCGCCTGCCCACGCTGCTGTCCTGGAACCAGCGAGGGGCCTCTCAGATGCTCCGCACTCGCTGCACTTCACTCCCCGAATTTCAGCCACCGGCAGTATCAGTTTTCTAGTTTGCCCAACAGAATTTATACTTCCCCACTTTCCAAGTTTTCAACCCTTTATCCATCTCCAACTCTCTCAGTAAATGCAACATAAGCCACTTAACCACCATCCTTAGCTCAGTGTATGGTCATAATCTCCGTGAGAAACCCCACAACAGGTGCCCAGCCCTCTCCAAAAGAAGAACGTCCTCCTTCACTTCCCCAAATTACTCCACAACCGCCCTTACCCTCTAGCCTTTCCCACTCCGACTGGCTGCAAACGCAAATCGGAGAACAGCAGACCCTCCAAAAGGTCAGACCGGGGTACTCGGTGACCTCGGTGCCCCTGCCCATCCCTCCCTGCTCTTCTCTGCCGCACACTATGGTTTCCCTCCCTCGGCCTCCCATCCAGTTGTCCTTAGAGACCCTCCCCCACCTCACTGCTTTTGTATGTTCTCCACCCCACCCCTCCTTTCTTGCACACACATTGTACACTTCATTTCCCCCCTCCACTAGATTCCACCTACTTGTTTATTCAGTATTTATCAAAAACCTCCTACCTTCCGTGCATGAGGGATATAACGGAAAATACATTTCCAATAACGCAACATTGGTGCAGAGACCACCACACAAAAAATTATCATGAAAGGCCCTGGCTGGTGTGGCTCAGTGGACTTAGCGCTGGCCTGCCAGCCAGAGGGTCGCAGGTTTGATTCCCAGTCAGGGTACATGCCTGGGTTGTGGGCCAGGTCCCCGGGGGGGGCATGTGACAGGCAGCCATACATTGATGTTTCTCTCCCTTTCTCCCTTGCGTCCCCCCTCTCTAGTAATAGATAAATAAAATGTTTTAAAAAAACTTAAAAAGAAATGATCATAAAGTATGTTGAGCACCAAGGGGGTGGAGGCTGCAGAAGTTAGGGAAGGGTTAGGGTTAGGGTTAGGGCCCTACCTGCTGAGCCAAGCGATGTTTTCCCAGGGAAATGACACTGACATTGAGAACATAAGGATGAGGAGGAAGCCGAGAGGAGAAAGGAGAAGGTTCAAAGGAGAGGACATAACATTTGCTGAGGTTCCCAAGAAACAGAATTCTCAAAGTAACGAAAGCAACTTAGGCTGGCGTGCAGAACCGCACGGAGACGTGAAGAGGTGTAAGCCTGGAGAGGGAGGCAGGGGTCCAGTGAAGGGCCACGGGACTGAATTAAGGATGCTGATCACTGGGAAAGGCCAACAGCTGTGAGTTAGAAATTTCATTGTGTCTGCAGGCTGGAGTGGGCTAGCGGGAAACAGACGGAGTCAGGGAAATTCGCTAGTAAACAGCTGAGCAACTCAGGTGCAGATAGTGAGATCACCAGACTTCTGGCTTGGGTACCTGGGAACATAGTGGTACCACACCCACTGAAATTTTGAAAGGAAAAAAGAGCCCTGGCTGGTGTGGCTCAGTGGATTGAGTGCCACCCTGTGACCCAAAAGGTTGCTGGTTCAGTTCCCAGTCATGGCACATGCCTGAGTTACTGGCCAGGTCACCTGTTGGGGGTGTACAAGAGGCAATCAAAATCGATGTTATTGATTGCACATCAATGTTTCTCTCCTCTTTCTATCTCCCTTCCCCTCTCTAAAAATTTTTTTAAAAATCTTTTTTAAAAAAGAAAAAAAACACGAGAAGGAGCAGGTTCAGATGAGGGCTGGACAAGCAGTTGATATAAGAGGACAGCTGGACGCTTAAAGATGCTGGTGTCCTGGTGTTCCACGCCCTATCTTGCCCCTTATATACACAGTTTGCAATCACACTGTTCATTTACACAGGGCTTTTTGGCATTAGGTCATCACAGGCTGGCAATTATGTCACTGATAAGTCATACAGTGATCTTAGGTGGAGAGAGACAGCAAATCCGTTATCGCGTGACTCTCCACACTGACATCAGCGGTAAAAAGCAGCAGATACTTTGCTCCTTCTATTTGTTCTCCTGGAATAAAGACAAAGCTGGACCTCCAGGCCTGCAATAAACTGGCTTTCTAGACGTGAATGTGGAGCAGCCCACAGATTTGATAAACCTTCCACTTGACCCTTCTCCTAGGGCTACAGTTTCATTCACGGAATTAGCTTTTATGGCCACTGACTTTGGTACAATGACTTAAAGTACACCCATCTTTCTTTCATCAAGCCCAGAACCAACATTTTGCAATAAAATTGACTTTTAAACAGTGAAGAGTTGAATGAGAAGAGTCTGGGAACATTTGTGGATTTTTTACTTAATTTCTCTTTTCTTTTTGCAGTAAATGGCATCTCTGGGAGCACAGCTCGCCAGCGTGACGCAGACGCCTGTGGCCCTCCGCTCCCGCTCCACTCTGCTGCACGGAGCCCAAAGCGTCCCTCCAAATGCCACAGTCAGCATCGTGCTGCTGCTTCTGGGGTCAGAAGTGGGAGAGACGAAGCACTGCTGTCGAGCGCTCACGCTGCTTGCGCCGAAGACCACTCTCCAGGACTCCCCAAGACATGCAGGACAGGGGGTGGCCCGGCCCGGTTCCTGCGCAATGAGCCGTAGGCACGGGTGCCTCCCTCCTCGGGACTCAGAGATGAGAAGGCACGAGCTGCGGCACCCAGGTCCTGGACACTGAAGCCTTCACTTCACGGCTTGATGCCAGCTGGGAAGGACAAGCTGCCCCAAATGACTGCCTGTCAAGAGCTCTTCACCGGGGCTGGGACGTAACCTGTGCCAAGACTCTCTAGCAAGACCAGTCACGTGGAAACTGAGCTGAAGTGAGAGTCCGCACAGCCCAAGGCAACCGACCCCTGGAGAAAGCCGGACTGGCCCATAAGACCCCAGAGCTGAGAACGGGGCACACACGGGGCGGGCGATGAGATTACTCCCACCACTGCCAGCACTTTCCCGGCCCAGTCCCAGACTGCACCTTCTCTCCTGGGCTCATTCTCCCGACCAAACAAGCAGGCAGATCATTCTGGACGTGCAACATCTGACACGCTTCCCTGAGGGGGAAGCATCACGCGGGCAGATGGACACATGAGTGTGCCACTTCAGAGAACACATCTACGTCAGAGACAGCAGTTACCAGAATACAGTCAAAAAGTGAAACCAAGGCAGCAGAGAAACTTGCCAGAGCCTCAAGTCATGTTAAAAGGGGGGAAAAAGGGAAGGTATGAGAAGGAAGACACCATGTGCCTGGTTGCTTTTAGGACTAAGAACTAAGAGAGGGGGTACATGACAAAGCACCTCACTCAGTTCGCCCCCGTAGCTCCGTGAAGCCTGTCCTGTCCCTCCTGCCCTAACTTTTTCATACTTTCCTCCAAGTACACTTCCCACTAAAAACACTCGCCGTCTCTCATAAATACAACACGGTGAGGAATCCAAAAATCAGCCACACGTGGCCTTGAATTTCTCATTTCCCCAGCAGGGCTCTCTGCTTAACTCTTCTCTTTGTTCTGTTCTACAGCAACACCGTTCACCTCTGACTAGGAAAAAACGGAGATGCACTTAATCTCCCTTGGAACGGTTAGGGTGGTTGTGTGCTTGGGTTTAAAAAGAATGAAGCCTGTAGGCAAAATTAACATCAAAAGAGGAAGCCAGATGTGCCGAGGCAAACGGTGCTGTCCGCAGTGAGAACGGAGCCCTACAATGTGGAGAATCCCCACACCACCACCTCACGGCACCTTCCCAACTACGTGGCTCAGCTAGAGCTCATCCCGCATCTGTGACCTACATTTTTTTCTCTCCACCCACTACATCCTCTTTTATTAAAAGTAACACAAAGAGAAACCACTTCTGAAATCAGAGACTTCTACACCCCAGCTGCAACTTCAACCTATCATCGTGACTAAGCTCACATGACTCATAACTTTCCTAAATTATGAAACTCATTAACAGTTCAAGTGGAATCATTTTGAGCGACCCATGGAATACTCCAAAAGCCAAGGTTCAGATCCCTAATCAATATTTAGAACTGCAGTTGCAGTAACATTTACAGGATAAGTAAGCTCATAAACGACGCTCTTTAACTATGAAACTGTTCATTGGTCTTGACCAATTCAATCTAAATAATGGTAGGGTTAAGTTCAGCAACAAATTATACCCTGAGCCATCAAAAACACAGTCAATTCTCTTCAAAAGAAAAAATACAAGACATGTATTTGTCCCTGTGTGAACCTGACAACTCACTACAGCTGAGACTCATTTTTCCTGCTGCTTCGTTTCAGGATTCCTCATCTCCCCAGCAGGGCTCTCTGCCCAGCTCTTCTCTTCCTTCTGTTCTACAGCCACACAGTTCACCTCCGACTGGGAAAACACAGAGATGCATTTAAACTCCCTTGGAACGGTTGCTGGACACGCTCCCTAAGGCTAATCTCAACAATCTCTAAGTGCCCCCGTTGGGAGGGTCCCTCAAGTCTGGGCTCCAGCAGCTCCTCCTTCAGGGAGCCTGGCCTCACCTTCCCAGGCCGGGCTCCACTCCCCTGGGGACAGCACCCCCCACCAGGCGGGGCTCTGTTCCTCCCCTCCAGGGGGCTTGAGAGCGTCTGTTTACATCCCCCTCTGCTCCTCTGCCAAAAGGGTACTGAAGACAGATGCTTCTGGTCTGGTCATTAATATTTCCAAAGCCACACATAATACTTAGACACGGTACGTGTTCTCCAAACAGCAGCTGAAGAAATGGGTAAGTCCATGCATTTTTCTGGCACCAGTGTTCGGCACTTTGCAAATAACACTTGCCCCCCACCCACGCCCCACAAAAAACCCCTTATGACCACTTGCTGATAACTGATCTAGAAAGCAAGATTTCCCTCTATACTACGTGCATCCCTAGGATTCACGCTTATTTTCCCACCCGCAGGGATAACAGACGTGAAACAGCTGTGTTAGAGTGAAAACTTTAATACCTCGAAATACACTGTGTTTACTCTTTCTATTAACATCAGCCCCGGTGAAGTGGGTCCTTACCCCATCCCCCCCTCTCCTGGCCACTCCTACCTCCAAAGCGTCCTCCAACCGGCCCGGACTGATCACATCTCAGCGGTCCTAACCCGTCTGCTCCCCTTCCTGCCATTTCCACGAGAGCCACAGCGGCCGCTCGGGCGAGGACCCTCCACCCCTGGGACACCCTCAGCCATCCACGTTCTCTGCCCTCGAATAAGAAAGAAGAACTGCCGAGCACAGTACTGCAGACTTTTTAATCGGCCATTAAGAAAGTCGACATGGTGTCAAAAATCCGTGCCACGCTAAAATTCAAATCTGGATGGGATCCGGGGACCTAGACGATCGTGAAAATTCACTGAGGCTGCCACCTCGCGCACAGGGAGGCCGTTTCACCCTTCGTCAGGAATCACTCAAACGGTCTCACCTGTGGACTTTTCAAAGCTGAAGGACCCTGGCAGGCAGTACAAGCTGACCCCAAACGTCTGCCCAGCTTCGAGCCTCTTAGGGCACCCCTGCCCTTTAAATCCAATTTCTTCAGAAAATCTAAGTAAGAACCCTCCACTCTGTAGCCTCAAAACCGATCAAACTGGTCGTCCCTGATCATTTCTTTGGTTAAAATGGCCCGGAAAACATTCCCAGTCGCAGCATCCCCGCGGGCGGGCAGGTCGAAGCGCTCCCCACCGCGAGCACCTCCCGCGAGTTACAACGTAAATAACTGAGGGCACGCTGACGAGGTCCACAGAACGCAGTTCCAGAGTTTTCCAGCCCCCACCCTCCACCCGGCCTGCTGCACGAACACCTCTTGCAACAGAAATTCTAGCTCGCCCCCGCGGGCTTCAGGAACAGCTGGGGCGCCGCGGGCCCTTCCCGGGCTCCTCCAGCGCCCGAGTTGGGCAGGGACCTGGGCACAGCGCCCCCACCCCTTTACCGCCTTCCCGAACGCAGGCCCGGGGAGCAGACCCCTCCCGGGCCCCGCCTCGCGACCGGAGGCCGCCTCCAGGACCCCTTTCCCATTCAGGGACAAGCCCGTCTCCGTTCTTAAACCCCAAGCCACACCCCCCTCATCCTAGAAGACTTTGGGACGCGCCTCGGTCGCCCAACACCCCGCCCCCAGACACCGGCTCCGGCTCCCGCTCTTCCCCGAAAGCAGCGCGCTCCAGGCGCCCGGCGCCGGCCTAAGCCAACTCCCCGGGTCTTTACCGAGTCGCTGCGGGGAGCCGAAGCTCGGCTCGTCCGGAGGTCGCGGCGCCAGCACGAAAGGAACTAAGCTGGTGAGGAAGAGGAGACACTGCCTCATGTTCCCGGGCCACCGTTTCCACCTCTCTAGGCAGCCTTCCTCTGACGGGGGTTCGGGACACCGCTCACATTGGGAGAGAAAGGGATCCGCCCTCCCGGCCCCTCAAACCACTCGCTCCTCCCGCGCCGCCTATAGGAAGACTACAGCCGGGATCCAGGCCCCGGAAGCGCCGGCAGCGCTCGGAGAGGCCGGCCGAGTCCACTTCCGGCCCCCGCCCCCCGCACCGCCCACAGGCGGAAGCCGGCGCCGCGTGGCATGCCGGGAAGCCCTGGCCCGCTCCGCCCTCGCCAGCGCCTGGCCGTGGTGCAGCCTCTCTGCCTCCCGCTTCCGTCCAGCCGCCCGGGCGCGACTCGCGATGTCCTGACTTGACCCGGGCGGTCCTCGCCTCTGTCCCCGAATGACCGCTGCGAGGGAGGCAGGAGCTTGGGAGCATGCCCTCGAAGGCACTTTCGGCCTTCTCCCTTGCACCGGTCCCACCTCGGGTTAGGTTTCCCGTTTTGCGTTTTACAAAACAAGCTGTAGAAACCGCCGTGGGGTCAGGGATGGACGAGGAGGGACCCCTAGTCCTGTGTGCCCCAGGGAATGACCCCAAAACGAAATGCCGAGGGCGAAGGACCGGCTCCGAGAGGAGGCGGCGCTGCGCCTGATCCGGGGAGCTCACATCCCGACGCAGATGGGTCCCGCTAGGCTTCCTCGCTCAGCGTGACCATCGGCGATGTTTTAAGCCCCGGTCACAGTAATGAAAAGGCTTTGGGGGGGGGGATAAACATGCGCTTCAGTCCTTAATACACATTTCCTCGTGGGTTCCGCTGTAGGTTGCAGCTCTGCAAGCATTTCTAGAAACTAGGATCTTCGACCTAACTCCTCTGTGAATTCAGAAGCTAGAATCTTCCAGCTAACTTATTAAAATTCAACAATCTGCGTGCACGGACCCTCTAGCTTGGATTCCAAACTTTCCAAGGCAGCTTGTGTTTTGTTTGGCAAGCCTTTGCACAAGTTTAGCTCTGCAGTTTGTTTGTGGTACTGAATAGTAACGCTGGATGCGTCTTACTATTTTGGTTCAACTAAAGTTTACGCAAGTAGAACATGGCACATTTTCCACGTAAGAGACAGCCTCTCCTCCATCGTGAAATGGTAAGTTGTTAGGAATGTAATGTTGGTCCTGCGTGGCCGAGTTTCACCGCTAGTTCCTAATAAAATACTTCAACTATGGCTTCAGTTTAGGTCCATTGTGGTATGTATGCCTCAGCAAATCACCACATCTTTTCCAACAGTTATCCGTAATTACTGGCTCTGTGCATTTTTGACTTAACGGGACCCAATCTGTTCATCCAAGGTATAAAATGCCTTCATTAACATACTCATTCTTATCCGGGTTCCATGACCCAGCTTCAAACCCACTTAGTAATTCATCTCCCATGAAAGCCCATAAGCCTCTTGGCTAGGTGAGGAAATCCTGACTCTGCCATGCTTGCGGGGTTTAAGTACTTCACACTAGTCTTAGGCCACGTCTGTGCAATGCTGCAGAAAAAGTGTTCATGTCTGAGAACAAAGAAAAAAGTAAAGAATTAACCTTTACATACTCTTCGAACAATACAGAGTAAGACTCCCACTCTCCAGACGGAGCACCCCCTCCTCTCTAAGGCATTCACGCTCTCGTTGCTCAGCACATTCGAGGCTAGAAATGTCAGTCTTGCAATGCTGAGTGCAAGAGACCGAACCATGCCATCGTTAAAAAATGACGTTATTCTCAACAGTGAAACACGAACAACTTACAGTCACAGTTCCAGGTCACGGTCTGCAGAGAAACAGTTAACAATCTGGGAGAAATGGTTTCACTCATTTGCAATCAATTTTCTTTTACCTCACAACCCACTAGTCACACACATAAAAACTGACTTCACAAAATATTGTGCTTACTAACACACATGTATTTTCCTTTCTATCTCACTTTTAAAAAAAAGTTGGCTGTGACCCATCTTCCACTGAACTGGTCATGACCTAAGTTTAAAAAAGCACTGATCTTCTGTTACGGTTTTAATCTCCAAAAAAGGGCAACGTGGCACAGTTGCTGAGAGTAGACCAACTTCAAACCCACATACAAATCCCAGCACCTCTCAGCCATGAGTGTTAGCTGAGATCTATATTCCAGGAAATGTCCCACCCCGGTACGCTGGCCCAAGATCGCGTGTAGCTACCAGTCAGGGGGAAGCCGGAGCAGACCCTGGCTGCAGGCCTTTCCACTGTGATAAAGCCTTGAGTATACAGTTAGCACTGACCACCCAGGTCCTTCGGCGGGAAGCATTCAAGTCCAAGACTGATAAATAACGCCTGGTAATGCTTACACTCATTCTCTGAACATTATTAGAGGGCTCACACCTTTAAAAAAATTACTACGGAAGAATAAAGGAAAGCCTTCATTTTCCAAACCTGAGTGGCAAAGGAAATACTGAGGATTGTGTTACCTACATCTGGTTCTTTTGCCTAGTTTCAGGCCAAAATGTCAGCTCGTTGTGGGGACCTTGGAAAAGTCGCTGACCACTTTGGACTTGTGTCCATATGCGTGACTAAGGTCTCATATGGCCTAGTACTCCTTGACTGCTTTTGTGGACAAACCTAACAGGTTAAGGGGGAAATCAAAAGAAAAACAAAAACAAAAACTAAATCCAAATTTCCGACTAAGGTAGAAAAACAGATAACCCCATTTATTTGCCATAGTAAGGAAGCTGAGACACCAACAGCAGGGAACGGTGGCGTGGGAACGAACTTGGTGTGGCATCTGGGGTCAAACTCTAGGTCTGTCATGGACAGATAACTTTGGACGAATAATTGCCTTTTTTTTTTTTTCCTCAAACATTATCAGCCAAGGGGAAATTTCCTTGGCAGAGCAGTTGAAAGTAGTAAATATAAACGTGTACAGCACGTGACCAGACCCCCAAATGAACTCAATCAAGACTGGTTCCCCATAACTGAAAAGGCTAAGCAATTTATGGGTGGGCTCAAGGTGTTCTCATTTTAAACTGCAGGTGGGGGAGTCTCCAGCTTTGCCCCCTGGGTAGTTGTTACTACGTATTCCCTCTAATTAGGCACAGGTGGCAAACACGAGGCCTGCGGGCTGAATCCGGCCCTCCACCTTGTTTTATCTGTCCCGGCACCTTGTTTCCACCTGGCGGCAGGGCCGAGCTCCTTGCCCCTAGTTAAGGAGTAGTTACATTTGTACAGTCCTAACATTACATTCCGCCCTTTTGAAGGCAACTGTAAGGCTGATGTGGCCCCTGGTGAAAATGAGTTTGACACCCCTGCTTAAGGCATTGGCTCTGAAGGTGGAGCCATTTGTTAGGTAAAATCTTGCTAAAAAGTGGAAGGCAAATCTGCCTCAAACTGGATCACATCTTCAGGTTCCTTGTGCACCTGATAAATGGATCACACGTTATGGGGCAGGTGGTTCATACTGGTACTTAATTGTAATGTCAAAGTTCAATAGTAATACACATTCTATGCATACATGGTAACTCTCCTCTCACAAAGCTGATCAAATACGAATTATACAAGGGAAGATGGCAGATATATGGCAGAATAAAACATACAACTGCCTTCGTTGGTTTAAAGTGATGGCTCCTAAACCATAAAAAATAAGATTAAGTATTAGTTTTAATACTATCAGATGACGCTTAAGAGTCAATAAAATCAGGCTCATAAAATGACAAAAATGGCCACACATCCACGCTTACAATAGTTCTCAGAAATACGTTTGAAAGTCTGGCTCAACTCAGAATCTCAGTTCGTTAATAGATGATTAGACAGAACTCTTCTCTTAAATTATTTTACTCATATTAGAATTGTTACACCTTTAAATGGCCTTCCTAGTGCTATGATTTTAAGCCTTTACCTAAGTTATAGACATGACCGTTTTACCAAACCCTGCACCCCCCCCAAATGTCTTCTTTTCCAATCGAGAGCCAACAAATCACAGCTGCACGTACTGTGCTGGTAGAGAAATCCCTAATGCTTCTATCTTTTCTGTTAGAACGTGTTCCCCACCCCCAGTTATTTTATTTTTTAGATTCCATTAATTTATTTTTAGAGAGGGAGACAACCATCAATGTGTGGTTGCCTCTCACACGCCCCCTCCCTGGGAATCCAACTGGTGACCCTTTGGTTCACAGGCCAGCATTCGATCCACTGAGCCACACCAGCCAGGCTCCACCCCCAATTAAGTTATTAAAACCTAAATGACATTTTAAAGAAAAAACTACCAAATGCTTTAACTATAAAACAGGTGTAACTTGAACAAATTCTGAACTATCTCAAAAGGCTTAAAACCCTCCCTTCACCCATTTTATTCTTAAAATATTTTTAGAGGAGGGAAAATTCGATGTGTGGCTGCCTGTCATGCACCCCCTACTGGAGATCTGGCCCACAACCCAGGCCTCTGCCCTGACTGGGAATGGAACCTGTGAACCTTTGGTTCACAGCCCGTGCTCAATCCACTGAGCTACACCAGCCAGGTCTGCATGTGTATTTTTAACTTCAACATAATGTAAAAACAAAAATTGTAACAGTTAACACTGAGGAAACTAGGCTCTAGACGTAAAATTGATTCTGAATCACCGGTTAACGTTAATCGACGATGATGCTGCAACCGTGCACGCAGCTGGATCTTGGCGACACTTCGACCTGGTTCAAGGCTCACTCGTAGGTTCTCCTTTTTGCTGCTTCCATCTCGGTGGTTTTTTAAGCGGCCTCAAATGAAGGCAGGGAGGAAATGTTTTGTTATTCCTCAAACATGTGAAGTCCATCTGGGAGAATAAATTCATGCCTGGTTCACGGACTTCCTCCATGGAGATGATCCAAATTAAGTGTCAAGATTCGTTGGCACTCGCAGGTTTGCAGCACCTTGTGTGGAATCTGAAATATTTCGTCTGCAAGTGCTGGGGAAACAACTGATTCAGAAGTTTATGCTAAGTTCTAATTTCAGATATATTTCTCCCTCATTAAAAGTAAAAAAGGGACCTCACTGATTTAGATTTGGGGGGCCAAAGTCCTAGTCATCGTGTTTAAATATTTCCCCAAGTCCCATTCCATTCTCTTTACACTTCCCCTCGGGAAAGAGATGAAGTGCAAATGAACCTTGCTTCACAGTCACATTTTAGGGGATAAAAAATTAATCTTAGCTTATTCTTCGGATTATCTTTTGCCTTCAAATTCTCCCGCCAATACTTAAAGACAGGCTGGTGTAAGAGCCACTGCGACCCTGCAGAGTCCAATCATTTGGAACTCACCGCGGGGCAACTCGGGGCTCAGAGGGAGTTACCCAGAAACTGAACAGGGCGCTCTTGTGCTCCGCTGTTGCTCGAACGTCCCGTCTGCGCAGACGCAGCCCCCGCCACCCGCCAGAGCATCCGCCAGAGCAGGTTAAGTTTTCTAGTTTTAAAATGTCCTCTTTATTCCACATAGCACTTAACTAGGTGTCGGTTGCATCTGAGGAAGAGATGGCCTGCAGAACTGATATATGAATAAAACGCTACCTCTAAGAAATATAGTCCAATTTCATACTTGTCCAGGCCACCCTAGCCAAGTGTATCACCATGCACATACAGGGGGATCATCGCTACAAGTATCAATAATAAACTTCAGAAAGTGGCAAATGCACCTGTCCTTTGAAACAGAAGTATGCAACTGTTACAAGCCATGGTAAATGGTTTATAAAATGTAATTTTATTTTACGTTACTCTGCTGTTACATAGAGCACAACATTTTCACAAGGCGTTTTGGGACGACAGTCGGTGATCAGCAGCGCACGGTGGCGGTCCGGCTCTGGACAGTCACCGGACACGCCAGGCTCCCTCCCCCGTGTGCACACGTCCGCATGGAAAAGCACTAAGGTGTTGGGCTTGGACCGGTGGACTTCCACTTGTTTCCCCATTCTGCTGCGTTAAGAAATGACATGCACTTTAATTTACTGAAAGCAACACTTGTTTTCTGCAGCAACATGCTACTTCTGCTACACAGGAAAGTGAACACCAGAACCACAAAGGCAAGAGGTATAAGTGAATTTTTATTAGGAAGGGAAGTTGTCAACCGAAACAGCAGCAAATGAAGAGTAAAGAAGGAAACCCCTGTTGCCACAGACACGCAAGCCCTCCACCACCTGACACCGGAGACATTCCAATTTGAGACCCCCAGCCCAGAAATGCCAAATGCGTTCTCATTCAGTCTGAAACTTCTGGAGTCCTACCCAAAAGGAATACATGAACGTGGAGAAGCTGCTCACCGAAAGGAAGCTCCCAAAGAAGAGCAAGGGAGGGAATGCAGAAAGAAGAAGATACGTAAAACACTCTTTAAATTGGAATTAACTACATTTTCAAATCTTCGCAGTAATACAAAACACAGCCACTCACAGAACTGGTTCGGATTACTTAAATACCAGATACAGTTTTAGTCCCCTACGTAAGTGTTTGGAAGTTACTTATGTTGATGTGAAATGAAGCTATTAATACTTTTCTACAGCAGGAACTGCACACCAGGAAGGCCAAGACAAACACAAATCAAGGAATGGAGTTTTCCCAAAGCCGCAGTGTGAAGAGACTATAAACAGCTGATTCCATACACATGAATGGGGCTCTCTGCTCTAGGAAATCCGAACGGAGTAAGGAATGGAGACGTGTACAAGGGCTTCTGGAGGGAGGGAGGACGGCGCCCCGCGTGTGGTTAGTTCTCCGCCCCTTCTGCCGCATCGCACTCCTCTCCGGCACTGTCTGATGTCCATAGCTGGGAGAAAAAATTACATTAAGTTACTGTCTGAGTAAACAACTACGTCCAGTCCTACTACTATATCAAACTGTAATTCTGACAGCAGGGAATTACTCAAACAATGGGGATTATAATTAAGGCCGGACGTTACAGCTCTCAAAACCCCAAACACCACCGACTCCTCCCCAGAGTGTGTCCCTGCGGACTGTTCACAGTATTGACATTAGAGAGGGAGGGGGAGGGAGGGAGACGGAGCGGGGAGCGGCTGTTCCACTGACGTTTACACACTCCTGGGTTGCTTCGTGTGTGCGCCCTGACCAGGGATCGAACCTGCCACCTTGGCACATTGGGACAATACTCTAATCCACTTAGCTACCCGGCCAAGGCTATCTGAGTACATTTTAAAGCTTACTCTTTGTAAGTACTATAATTTCAGGAAGAAAGGCAAGGTAACATCCTTAGAATTGTTGCTCTCTCGTTTCCAGCAGCTCAAAGCTCTTCATGAAAGCACTACTGAAATATAATTTGAGATTCATAAGGCAAAAAAATTTAAGGGAAGCAGAGAGACTGTGGCCACAGTTATTTCCAGCAGCTGAAGAGCCACCACGGAGCACAAAGTCGGTCACTGTGTGTTGCTGCAAAGAGCTGAGCCGGACTGGGCGACAGCGTTGCAGGAAGAGGCAGGCGTGCACGAAACACAGAGGGAGGGTTCGGGAGCGAGGCAGGATGCGAAAACAAAACTGATCTCCAAGGGTCTAAGTTCAGAATGGAATGATGAAGTGAAAATGGAAGCGTCAGTATTTATCGACTAAAATCCACAGCTCACAAAATGGATTTCTACTAGACCAGGATACTACTTGAATTTCAGAAAAGCTGGACTCCTATACAATTTTTAAGTTATTGTTAAGATACTAACGTAAATAAAAACAAAACAAATGTCCCCAGAGAACCGTCTCCACAAGCGAACAGAAAACCGGCGAAGACACAGGCGGACCAGGTGTATCTGGGAAGAACCTAACTGCTCAGTCTGCATTTCTTCTGCAGAAACTGTTCCTGACCAGCATTGTCACCTCACGGCGACGGGGACTTGTGTCTTCACATTTCCCTGCACATCAGAGCTGAGCAGATACGGCGCTGATATCAAAAAGAACCCTATTAGCAAAAGACAGAACCCCGAACCAGGGCGTGGGGGGAGAGCGACATTAATAGGAAAGGATGGGTAGGTCTCCTTCCACATTTTGTCTAAGGTTCTGATGTATCAAATTTACTTGAACCTATAAAAGACACTAAACCAAAGCTCAACCTGTAATTTTTTTTTCTCCATTACTTTTTCTTTTATCATCTGCTTGTCTGAGTAGTGGGAAGAAAAATTAAGAAAAACGGAATTTAAAAGCACACACAAGCCACAAGGAGGAGCTGGCCCGGAGGCAGAGGAGGAGCCCATGAAAGTGCGGATCAGCGGCCCGTCGCGTGCCAACAGCACGCCGCCCACAAGGTAAAGTTTTATAGCATCAGGCACTTCCTGTGAGTTTAGAGAAGCTCAGATGGCTACAATAGCCCCTGCCTTGCTATAGTTCATTTACTCAAGAGGAGAAAATGCCACAACTACCTAAGCTCTCCATATATTTTTAAAAGATTTTATTTATTTATTTTTAGAGAGGGGAAGGGAGAGAGAAATAGAGGAAAAGAAACAGCAATGTGTGGTTGCCTCTCACACACCCCCTACTGGGGGCCTGGCCCACACGTAACCTGACTGAGAACCGAACCGGTGACCCTTTGGTTCGCAGGCCCGTGCTCAACCCACTGAGCCACACAGGCCAGAGCTAGACTCTCCATATTAACGCAATTTATTATCAACTTCATCCCAATGAAACAGTGATGTGAACTGACTATGAGTTCCTGCAACTTTTGTACCTTTTCAGGAAGGTCTGATAAAATGCCTGTCCAATGCAAAAACCTGCCCACAAAAGAACAGTTGTCCTACACAAAATATACTTTCATTCATGCATGCACATGTTCATTTTCTAAGAGAAAGTGAAGCTGCTACATGACTGCCCCAAGAGATGGGGGGCCTGAAATAAAATAGGGGCCCTTCCGTTCCTGAAGAGGAGCTGAAAGAAAGAACAACTCACTGTGAGGTTGTCCCTAAGCAGCTGCATGATGAGGGTGCTGTCTTTGTACGAGTCTTCATTCAGTGTATCGAGCTCCGCAATGGCCTCATCGAAAGCCTGGTGAGACAGTAACATCCGTGGTCAACACCTGCATCAGCGCCACCTGGCGAGTCCACAGTCACCAACCATTTGTACGAAACAGGTCAACACCCACTTTATGTTCTACTCTCCATTCAGAACAAAACTTGGTGGAATCATTTCCTCTATTCTCAGTTTAAGAACTTATGATGGTGAGAAAAAGGAGGAGATACCCCAATAAAAATAGTAGAAATCATCCCTGAATATCCAAGTAAAGAAAATACCTAGAAATCAATTATTTGTGATCTCAACCAAGCTTGGCTACAGAGGGCCTCTCCGAGCGCACATCTCACCGTTTTAGCCAGTGTGCAGGCCAGCTCCGGGTTATTCAGGATCTCGTAGTAGAACACAGAGAAGTTCAGAGCCAGCCCCAGACGAATTGGGTGAGTGGGCTGCATCTCCTTCTTGCTGATATCAAAAGCCTCTTGGTAAGCTCCTTGGGAATTATCTATCGTTTCTGTGAAGGCCAAAAAAAAAAAAAAAGAAGAAAGAGAAAAGCAGGGTACTGAAAACACCCATCCGGTGTACAGCGTATTAACACCCCAACATATACCGCCAGCTCTTGGTAGGACCAGGTCTTTCTCTCCAGCCTTTTAAAACCGCAGTAGCAAACCAAAACATGATCTCGTGCTGGGTATTTAATAACTAGTTTATAATGTTCCTAGCTTATAATCAGCCTAATAAAAAAACCCATTAATATACTACATCAGATTTTTCCATCACTGGGGCTCCAACAATTTTCTTCTTTTATAATGTTTAACTTTATTACTTGAAAATGAAATAATTAAAAATAATTTGACTGGTATATGCCAATAATATCTTAATAAAGCTGGGGAGAAAACTGGCTATAATACCTTCTCAAAATAATGAAAAACACTTTACAAAGATCACCACCACCAAAAAATCTCTATTTTTGTGACTTATCTGTGAAAATGACACTGACTCTTGGTATCAAGATGTATTATGTGAAAAGCAACACAAAAGTGCCAGCATACAGAACAAAAGCTTCTCTGACTAGAATTTGATTGCTGGCTTAATAAAAAAGTCACCTTCCTACCCTGGCTGGTGTGGCTCAGTGGGTTGAGTGCCCATCTATAAACCAAAGGGTCGTCAATTCAATTCCCAGTCAGGGCACATGCTTGGGTTGTGGGCCAGGTCCCCAGTGAGGGGGTGCACAAGAGGCAACTACACACTGAGGTTTCTCTCCCTCTCTCCCTCCCTTTCCCTCTAAAAATAAATAAATAAAATCTTAAAAAAAGTCACCTTTCTGGAAAGAAAAAAAAAAAAAAAAAAAGTTCAGCAAGTATTACCAACACTAATTTGATTACATCCCTGTTTTGAAAGGGTAGGTTTTCCGAATGAGGCCACTGGCCCTAAATTAGGGCTTTGGAAATACTGACCTATAGAAATTCGATGGTCCCTGCGCAGCCTGAACCCACCCATTTCCCCCGCTCTGAAACGGCAAGTGTGTGGACCGGAGCAAGGCTGTGCAGCCCCACGCTGAGGAGCGCGTGCCGGCTGCTGGTGGCTCTGGAGGCAGCCCTACGGTGAGTGAAGGGTCTCAGCCCCTTGGCTGTGAGTGCCAGCCACCTCCAAACCTCGGACCAGTGCAGGGTTCTGTGCACAGGACTACGAAGTGCCAACGAGCCAGGAAGGGTGACATCAGGTGAACACTGGGGCCGACGTGCTGGCGTCGGAACATGCAGTTCTGTCGCGCTGTTTTGCTGCTTTTACGGCAACAGGGATTTTACATAATAACACACTAAGTTTAGTGTACAAATTTTGCTACAACAGGGTAACAAAATTTTCTCTTCATGTCTTTAAACTGATATTTGGATGGTGAAACTGTCTCACTTTCAGTTAGTAACTCTGCGGGAGTACACCTTTTCCAGATGGCACAAAATTGAGAACAAAATAACAGGCTTGTTGGGAAAGAATAAGGAGTTAAGTGATACTCCTACCTAGACCTCGCTGGTAGCAGAAACATCCACAAAATTTAATGGGATCTCATCATACTCAGCTGCCAGCTCTCCACGAGAATGACCTCACTACTAATTAATTTACTTTGATTTTTGCAACAAGCACGCTAGGCAATTCGGGTGTCACTCTTTTCCCCAAGTCTGTGTCTCCTGAGAAACTACATGCCAGCCACAATACTCTGATTTCGCCTCTCCCCACAAATCTGGTTACAGGTAATTAGCAGTCGATGTTATGACCCTTCAACGTAGGTAGGGGTTAGCATGTCAAACAGAGGAACACACCCGTTTCCACAGTGTAAGGAGCTCGCTCGGAGCACATGCAAAGGGCTCTGGGCCCCAATCACGGTGAACCGCTGTCTGCAGCCTGAGAGAGAAAGCCTGTTCCTAACACTATCTTACCAGAGTGTAATCAGGAAGCTTATGAGGATATGTTTGTTGATTTTTTATTAGAGAGAGGAAGGGGGGGGAGGGGGAAGAAACATCCATGTGAGAGAGAAACAGAGATCAGTTGCCTCCCGTATGCACCCCTGCCCCAAGACCAGACCACAGCCTAGGCATGCGCCCTGAACGAGAACCAAACCCACAGCCTTGGGCGTACTGAACAGCCAGCCAGCTGACCCACCCGGCCGGGGCTATGAGTATAATTTTTTAAAATAGAACACATGATGTGAACTCATGACTATATTCTCATCTTTGAGAACATAAAGTAACATCATTTCCTTTATACACAGATTCCAAAATGGTTTTTAAAGTTACAAAAGACTTCCAGACGACACAGAAACCGTTGTCATAGGGCCCCATTAATCCTCCCTTCCTATTTCACATTTTAGTTTCACCCATAACCAAACACACTTACGTTTGCGATCATCACCACATGCAACTTCAGCAAGGTACCGGAAGTAATCTCCCTTCATTTTCAGATAGAAGACCTTACTCTCTGGATTAGTTGCATTGGCTATTAAGTACTTATCCAACAATTCCTGTAAGAAAGAAAATAAAACATTAGGCATCATCAGAAAGGTATTATTACAGTCACGAACTCCCAGGGATGGGCCGTTAATCGTCCACACAGTAGCTGCCCCACACCACTGCAGACTCAGGCACGGCTGAGAGCAGGGGCCGGGTGTCGCCGCGGCTGGATGCTCTGGCTCATGGCAAGTCCGCTTTCTAACAGTACAGCTGGACCACACCAGACGCTGGTCAGAAAGAGCCTGTCTGTTCACTCATGCGTTCATTCAGCAAGCGTTTCCTTCTACCTGCCAGGTACCCGGTGCCAGGCACCGCATTTGACCAGAAGGGTTATAAAGACGACCTTGAAAGCTCAGGCTCTAATACAGGAAGGGTAAGTGTGCCGTTCAGTGCGCACCCGGCAGTGAAAGGAATGCCAACGAAGGCGTGGCAGCAGGGAGGTGTCCTGGGCTCGTCAGGGAGGATGGCGGGAACACAGCCCTGAGCCAGCGCGTCTATGCAATCGCTTCGGGAGGGGACAGAACAGCGCGATCACGGAGCACGCAGGGCTCCAGGCCCGGAGCCGGCGCGGCGGCCTCAGCAGACCGGTGCCTGTGCAAAGCCAGGGGAGCCCCCAGGGCCAAGACGAGTGTGTCCACTGCACATCGACATAATTTTAAATACATGTAAAATATATCTTCTACATTTTTAAAACTGTGTTAGTATTTAAATATATCTTTAGCCTTCATTTCATACAAAGAAATGCACACTGCTCCAACGAGCTCGTACTTCCCCAACCGAGTTACCTGCAGAAGGTGTGCCTGGTCACAAAAGCCACACGTAATAGGTATCTTCTGGGACTACCGATTTTACTAAATGCTAAGTAATTTTAAAACCTTTTTGAATTTAAAAACATTACAAAGATGATAAAATAAAATTCTCATGCAAAATTTAAGATACTGATACCTACACCCCCCAGGCTTGCTTGGGAGAAAAAACAATAAACAGATGTGAAAGAACAGGATGCATGGCCCAGGTACTCGGTGAGTGTCAGTGGCGGTTGCTCGGCCAGGTGCCCCCAGAGACACCAAGGTCGAGAAGCACATGGAAGCAAGGAGCAGAGGCATGACCGCGTCGCGTCTGCACTGCGGAAAAATGGTCGCTGGTGCTATCAGTTAACACCACGGAAAAATGCCACCTCCGAGACAGAACTGGGAGGTCTGCAGAATCGTCAGGGGACTGTTTCAAAGTCTCGTAAATCCGTGACTCGTAAGAAGCAAAAGGCTGTTTACAGATGAAGTTTAGAGAAGCTAGTTCTCACCTGATTAAAAATGGCCAAATACAAGATCACATATTTTAAAGGAAATAAACAGAAAACTTTTAAAACGGTTTAAACCCTAAATCACTCGTTAAAAAAGTGCGTAGGTTACAGGCAGCACGTAAAAGGGCCCAGAGCTCAGGGGAAGTTAGGCCTAAGACCGCAGTGGGCCTACACAGCAGAGCCCCGGAAGCTGATGCACCACTTAAAGCGGCAGGCACCAAACGTCGGCGGCATCTGGGACGCTGCCCAGCAGGGACAGCAGGGACAGCAGCGCTCACTGTCACCGAGGGCTGCGGCCCAGCACCGAAGGCCACTGTGAAGACAAACTCTGCTCCCTCACTCCACACCCTTAAGTGGAAAAGCAACGGAAAGATCCACTGTGATAACTTCTTCTCAACATCGCCAATACAATTTTACGAGGTATTAATTGACATGAACCTGAGAAACTCCCAGATCTGAGAAAATCATACTTTTCCCTTTAATACCATTTTTACACATAAGTTGAGACTATCGCAAAAAGGTCACTTGTTTCTGAATCTCAGATTGACTCAGTCATCGCTACTTTTTAAAATGGTGTTGTTCAATTGCAGTTTACACCCAATGTGACTTAGTCCCCACTGTTTAAGAAAACTAAACCAGAGTGGACTCTGGGCAGTGGAGCCAACCCACGCAGACACAGCTGCGTGCCGTGGCCACCGACACTGCCCCGTGCGGCCACGCTCAGGAGCTGAGATGAGGTCCCACAGAGGGTGCCAGCTCTGATGAAGGCATTTTCAAGTCACAGAGAAGAGCTACTTGGTGGCACCGTTGAGATCTGGTGCTTTCTGGTTAAATCTGGTAGAAGTGTGGTAGCAGAGGCTGAGAAGAGTCGGACTAGAACGAGGTCGTGAGGTGAGCAGTGGGATTTTACCGCAATCTCTGTGGAGCCCCTCAGGCCAGAAGGGGGTGCCCTCCCAGGGCTGTGCCCCTGGCATGGGGGCTGCATCCCTGGCACAGGGCCTTCCAAGGACTGGGGGAGCTGCTGAACAGCCACCTCGGCGCGAGCTGCCAGCCCCCCTTCCTAAAATTACGAACCCTGATTCCCAGCTCGCATACGGTCCTCACACACGATTTACTGGCTTTTACAAAGCAGCGTGGGCATCGCCTCCACCCCGGAGGCCAGCCAGGCGGCACGGTTGTCTGTCAGATGCCACAGCTCTCTGCGAAGGGACCGACAGGCACGGAGGCACTGTGTCTCTCCACGGCTGACAAGAAGCAGAGCTCTCACTTTAGCCTAATTAGACGGGGGTTCTGCTGCGTGCCCTACTGACATGATCACGGCCGCATCAGGGTCACCCGCACCGGCCATCACTCATGCCACAGAGAACGAAGGCTGTGAGTCCTTACGGCACACAGCCCAAGTGTACAACTCTTTGTTTAAAAAAAACCCCCAAAACCTCAATGCAGAACAGAGAGAAAAACCCAAAATGGTAGTGGCTCCCTGCGTAAGAAAATCTTTCCCCATAAGGTAAAAAGCCAGGACAGAGGAGCCCGTCGTAACACTCACATATTTAAAAGTCCCCTACAAACTTCTGCACATTGTTCCCGCCAGGGAAGCAGGAGCGCCCCCAAGTGACTCCGTCACCAGCTGCTGTGTGGTCCTGCGAAGCCTGAGAGCCAAGCCAGGGCTCCCTCCGGTGGACCCTGTGCTGGGCCGAGGGACAGAGGCGGGTGGGGCGTTCCTTTCTGGGGACCTGAGAGATCAGTGAAGAGGGCAGTGAACTTCCTCCCCAAATTTACAGGATGCGCTAGTAACTGAGGACCACCGAGACTACAACACTCAAACGGGACCACAGTCAGAGGGTGAACACGAGTTAGGACACAGGCCACCTGAGGAGAGAGGCAGCGGCAACGCCGGATCACTAAGAGCTTTGAACTTCTTTGACACAGGAAGTCACCTACGTGTCAAACGAACAAACGCTAATCCAGTCAACCACGGCACAGCATAACCCCTTCTATAACTGTTATTTTATGACTCCTTAACTATTCTGAAGTGAAATCAGGTGATACTGTATCTACACACAATTGAAACACACACTAACGTCCTATGTAAGATGCAAGGGAGCCCTAAGACCTGCGACAGGACAGCAGGGGTTTCAACGGGCGCGTGTGCCCAGGGCTGCGGTGCTGAGCTCCAAGAAGCACCACGAACACCGAGAACCCGCGGGTGCGGACGTGCGCAGCCGTCCCCCTCATGAACAGCCTGGCCGGTCAGGCTGCAAACCAGATGAAGGACAGCCTTTGACTCCACGTGGCAGCTGCAGTCTGGGTGAGTCTGCATGCGCTGAAAACACTTTGTGCGTACACGTGCACGAAGCTAGGTCTTGGGCTTGGAGAAAGGTAAGTTGCCACCTAAAGGACTGCGGTGCTGAATCGAGGCCGCCTGCCAAGCAGGCGCACCTCCAGCGCAGAGCGTTTGCCCACGTTGCCCATTCACAACACGCTGCGGCCGCCCGGCCCGTCAAGCACCGGTCGCGGGTGAGACCTGCGTTTCGGGCCGACGTCAGTGTGGCCCGGCAGCGCCGAGCCAGAGCTTTCCTTGAATCGCTTGCTTTTTGAATTCTTCGCTCTTTACGCCTCCAAAGCAGCGAGGCGCACGAGTTAACTACCACCCTAACTTCCTAACAAACACCTGCCCATCCTGCTCGCTCACCATTTTGCTCTGTCGGTGACGTTGTTTCAGGAAAACTCATTACCTCATATGGTACCTTCAGTTCAGACTTAACACCCCAGGACTCTCCCTCCCTCACTTCTATCTTCTCTCCACACACAGCGAGACTCTGCTTTCCATTTAAACAAGAGGTAACAAATGGAATCACACACAATTCCAAAGTCAAAAGCCAAGTTTTTCGCCCTCTCCTGGGTCCTCACAGACGTCCAGTCCTTCTCCTTCCTCAAGGCCACCATCACCTTCAGTGTCACATGCCCCCCCCAGAGGGAGAGCCCACTCACAGCCCCCGCGTCGGCACGCCCCCGCACTGCCCTGCATCTCGCTTTCCCCACACAGCCGCCCGCCGAGGCCACTCTGCGCCCACAGACGGGGCTCCATGGCATGGGCGCAAGGTCACTGTTTCAAGAGCCTCCTGAGTTGCTTCAGATCCTCTGACGCTCCCAACCAGGTACCAGATGCACACGCGATCTCGGCTTTTCAACTGTCCCGCGGAAGCAATGTCCACTGATGTCCCCACTAGCCACGCCAGCCTGCTCCTAGTTCCCAATGTCCTTCTGGACAGAGCATTAAACTTTTTTATCTTTTCCAATCCAACAAGTGGAAAATATTTTACTATAGTTTTATTAGCAATTTTCTAATTTTATAAATTACATGCCATAAATGAGGTCGAACATCTGTACTTTTTCTATTAACTGGGTTTTTATCCTTTGCCATTTCCTAATGGTTTTTTTCCTTTACCGATTTCTCTTTATATGTTAATGATGTAAGTTCATTTTCCAGATGTATCTCATATGAACTTCACATACTTAAAAGACTTTTGTCTGGCTATAAAACATCATTTATTACTATTTCTTTAGTACATTAAATCAGATATAGTATTACCAATGTTTCTGACAAATATGAGAAGAAGTTAATGTGACTCTTCAATTTCAGAACAAATAAAATACATGAGCGGAAGACTTGTAATTGAAATACAACTCTGCCCTGGCTGGTATGGCTCAGTGAGTTGAGTGCCAGCCTACAAACCAAAAGGCAGCAGGTTCGATCCCTCATCAGGGCACATGCCTGAGCTATGGGGGCCCAGTTGGGGGCGTGCGAGAGGCAGCTGATCTATGTTTTCTCTCTCACATCAGTGTTTCTCTCTCTCTCTCTCTCTCTCTCCCCCCTCCCTTCCCCCTCTCCAAAAAATAAAATCTTAAAAGAAAAAAAATCTGTGACTCCCCTCCTTCCCAGAGAGATGCACCAGGAATTCCAGAGGAGAACAGAAGGAATGAGCCAGGAATTCCAGAGGAGAACAGAAGGAATGAGGGAGAGCCGTCCCTTGGGGACAACGGCTGAGACCCTCACAGTAACGGTATAAACGGCGATCCCATAGTGCGGAAGCACACCGAATCCCCAAGACAGCGCAGTGAGAACACATTCATACCCAGACTGCTGCGCTGCAGCTGCAGAATGCCCAAGACAAGAAAATTCTTACAAGTAACCAGAAAAATGATATGTGACCTGTAAAGGAAGGACAATGTGACTGACAGTTGCTTTTTCATCAGAAACCGATCAAGTGTTTTCAAAGTGCTGAAAAGACAGCTGGCGGTTAAAATTCAATAACCAATTAAAAGTACCACATAAAAGCAGGTGCAAAACACATTTCCACACAAAGAGAGAGGTCCCAGACCTTTACTGAAGGAAACTTTTCAGAGTGGGGAGGAGGAAGTAATGGAATAAAAGAGAAGTCACCAGTTAGAATAATTACAGCGACTAAAATATCAAGTAACTGAAAAATTCTTGGTCACGATCTGCGAAGCTTCCGCTCTCCCAAACTGGTGACACAGAACCGGTACAAGATGCTGAATAACAGTACAGGTAGCACCTTATGTTTGCAGGGGTCAGCACTTCAAGTCCTTCTGTACTAGTTACGTGCAGAAGGTTGGGTTGGCTATTAACGGACACCTGTTACCACGCTTTTAAAGCACCATGTAAAATTAAGGATAGTTAGCTTTTTTCTTTAATCAAGTAAATACCTTTAAGGCTACCCTTCCTAAAATTTGACAACTATGCTAATCTGCTACCAGGAGAAGATGTGTCATTAGAACAATCAGGAACCTGAAATATCTCAAAAGCCTCCTACCCCTTTTAAGAAAACTGACAACACGTGGGTCCTTGGAGATTGTGTTGGCAAACTCAACATGCCAGCCCCCCGTGTACGTGGCGATGCCCACACCCCTGCCCCAACCCCAGCGGGCGGTTTACTTCCGAAGCTCCGCACCTCCACTTGTTCACCGGCAACAGGGAACGCGGGGCAATACCTACTTCCCCGGGCTGTCGTGAAGGCCCAGCGAGCTAACACAAACTGCCTGGAACGCTGCTCAGTAAGGCTCGAAACCGCCACCACCACACACGGTCACCCAGCCCTCCTCCTGGACACGAGACACACCCACCCACCCACCCACATAGCCCTCCAAATGGGCCACTGAGACATTATTCACTTACTTTAAAAACATTAGTTTTGCCTTCCTAACTCAATCTACTGTTGGTTCTCCCCCCCCACCTCAATTTTCTGTCTCAGAAGAGGCCCTCCGTGCCCAGGGAGGACCTGGGTGCCATCCTAACTTCGCTGGGCTCACACCACGGGCCTCCCACATTTAGCCACCCAAGGCCCCTGGACGGAATCTTCTCCAAGTCAAGACTCTGGAAAACTGCTCAGACAAAGCAGCACGGATACTCTGGGAACTGCAAGCCGCCGAGGGAAAGACGTTCCACTATCCACACGGCACCGTGTTCCCAGCCACCCAGGCTCCCCAGCTCGCCCTTGGACCCGCCCCCCCACGCCCCACCCTAGCAAAGGCCATCACACCCTGATGAGCCCGCACAACCATAACCACACACAGCCGTAATTCACCAACACAGATCAAGATTAACGAGAGAACCAAGACAAATACCAATTTCTGCACTTCCTTCCCCTTGGAGAACCTGCAATTTACTAGCATCCAGAAACACCTTCAGCCACTGATTTGTGAAGGAAAAGACACATGCCAGCAGGAAAACAAGTGTGTAAAACAAGCGTGTGTGTGTGTGGGGGGGGGTACTGGCGGTGGGTGGGGAGGAACATCCCCCTGCTGCCCCACCCATTCGCGCTGGCTGACTCTGGTACGTGCCCCGATGACTGGGGACCAAAAACGCAACGGGGGCATATGGGGACGATGCTCCAAACAACGGAGCCAAGGCCAAGCTTTGATTTTTTTTTTAAGGGGGGGAAAAAACTGCACAGTAAGTCTAATCTCAGTTTGGTTGTAAGTAATCCCACTAAACAGACATACTGATAGCTGATAAAAAGATGTTCTAATAATTAAAATAGGTCACAACTGCCTTGCTCACTGAATAAATAGGTCAAGTTTTGCTATATCCTAGGGACTCTTATTAAAAATAGGTAACAGCCTATACTAGCGAAGACAGCCGTGTACTTTCACATGAGCTGTGTCTTTCATAAGCCTACGACAAACTGCATGAAGCCATTTCCACCTTATAGAGATGATGTAATCATTTACGGTGAGCTTTCCCTCTGTAGTTAACCCATGCCACGCACACTTACCCCTGCTGTATCATTACACACAACCTCGAGTCCAGCCTGCAGTCCACCAGCTCCGTCTCAGGGCACAAAGGAAAGAACGGGGTCAGAAAGAATTAAGAGGCTATGGGAAGAAAATTACTGCAACTAAACCCACTGGGTTACTGCTAACAGTCAGCACAAAAGTGGCCTTAGAAAACAAAGTACTGCTTAACAGTTTATAGAAGAAAAAAGCAAAAATGAAGTCTTTATTCTTACATACCTTTAACAGCTTACCGATACAGACCTGAATTGGACACACTTTATTTTAGGAACAGCCACAAAAGGAACTCAGGCCACTGGGAAACTCCAGACAATACGGAATTGGGTCTCATTAGTAGACTCGGTGAGAAAGAAAATACTACATTCCTTTATGGGGAGAATCAGAGCAAAGGTAAGAAAATGCACCGCAGAGGAGAGAACCCCAGGCACTTCCACGTGGCCAGAAAAGAGGGGAGGACAGTGAGAAAGGAGGCGGGAGACAAGGCTGGAAGTCTCTAAATCCCACCGCGGAACTTGGGTTCCATCTAATCTGGTGATGACTGTGATTTTTAAAAAATCTGATTTATTGATTTGATAGAGGAAGAGAACAAACATCATCAACTTGCTGTTCCCCTTATTTTTATGCATTCACTGGTTATTTCTTATAGGTGCCCTGACCAGGGATGGAACCTGCAACCTTGGAGTATCTGGATGATGCTCTAACCAACTGAGCTCCCCTACCCAGCCAGCCCAGTTGTGAAAATTTTAAAAGCATTAGTTATTTCCTCCCCATGTCTTTTAAAGTGAAACCAGTAAATTAGTAAAAGAGATAAAAGCAAGCCACTCTAAGCCCTGGCTGGTGGAGCTCAGTGGGTTGAGAGCGGGCTACGAACCAAGGGATCGCCAGTTGGATTGCTAGTCAGGGCACGTGCCTGGCTTGCAAGCCAGGACCCCAGTGGGGGCCACGGGAGAGGCAACCACACATTGATGTTTCTAGCTCTCTTTCTCCCTCCCTTCCCCTCTCTCTAAAAATAAATAAATAAAATCTTAAAAAAAAAAAAAAAAAAAAAAGCAAGCCACTCTAGTTCAAGAGCATGAACGTGTAAGGGCCCAATTCTCCCCCACTTCCACACAAGACCAAATTCAGAGAAAGGTGTGGTGATCTCAGAAGAATGGGGCCTGTAAGGGCGGCCTTACAGCAAAAGGCAGTGGGAACGGAAAGAGCATCTTCCAGAAAAGCTGAATCTGGGTTCACGGCTGGCTGGCCGAGCAGCTAGGCAAATCCATGTGCCTCGGTTTCCTTACAGGTAAACATGTCCCATCTACCCGTAAACACACACACGTGGTGCAAGGAACCAGATCTGGAAGTATTGATCAGCTGTAATTTGTAACTGAAATAAGCGCAGTGACGCCTAAATGACATCTTGTAGCACAGGTGTGGTTCCAGCATAGACGGGGATGGAAGGTGGGATGGGAGCAAAGCACGGGGGTGTCTGGGCGAACAGTCTGGCCAGAGCGCAAACAATGGGGTAAGCCCGAGCTGTCCTTAAGTGAACCTTTTTTCCTTCAATCCTCACCGAGGATACGTTTTTGTTGATTCTAGAGAGAAAAGAGGGGGAAGGGAAAGAGACAGAGGGAGAACCACTGATCGGTTAGTTGCCTCTCCGTGTACACACGCTGACGGATGACAGAAGCCGCAACCTAGGTAGGTGCCCTGACCAGGAATCGAACCTGCAACCTTTTGGTGTACGGGACGACACCCAACTAACTGAGCCACCCGGCCAGGGCCTTAAATGAATTTATGCCAAATCACTTCTGATCATTTTCTCTATAAGCAGAGAATTTCAGATGAAGGGGACTTTTTATCTGGGACGGCTGGATGGCCACAGGAAAAGGAAGGGGGCTGGACCCCTTCCTCACACCATATGCAAAAATTAACTCGGCGTGAACTAAAACCACAATCTAGGAGCTAAGACAGTAAAACTCCCAGTGAAAGCGTGAATGCTAATTTTCAAGACCTTGGATCAAGCAATGGTTTTTTAGACATTTCAATGAAAACACAAGCAACCTAAAGAAAAAAAATTGGACTTCATCGAAATCAACAACTTTAAACATTCGGCAAGCTTGGGAAGGGAGAGGAAACAAAGACTTCCCCAGGACCATCAGTGCACCAGGTCCCCTTACCCAGTTTCGCTTTCCTTGGTTTCAGCTGCCCACGGTCAGCTGCAGTCCAAAGCTACTACACGGAAAACTCCAGAAACAAAGAATTCGTAAGTTGTAAATCGCACGCTCTTTGGAGTACTGTAGTGACATCCTGTGCCATGCCACTCCGTCCCTCCCAGGATGTCAGTCACCCAATCACCCCCTTGTCCAGCATCTCCTCCCTGCACGGGCTCCCTGCTCCGTTAGCCTATGAGTTATCGGACAGACCGACACGGCGCTGCAGGGCTTGTGTTCGAGCTGCCCTTACTCCACGCAGCCATGGCCCCAAGGCACAAGAGCCGCGGTGCTGGCAGTTTGGATGCGCCACAGAGAAGCCCCCAAGTGCTTCCACTGAGTGAGAAGGTGCACGTGTGCAGGAAAAACACAGTACAAACAGGGTTCAGCACCGTCCAAGGGTTCAGGCGTCCTCCGGGGGTCTTGGAACATAACCCCTGAGGATAAGGGGGGATGACTGTAATTTGATGAAGTCAAATCAACGTATACCATTTCCTATTTCAAATGTCAATCCTTGGATGTTTAAATATCATATATAATTTTTATAAATATAAGCTAAATTACATAAAAAGTAACTTTCATAAAGCCAAAATATATTAATGGCATGCCTAGTCCTTCCAAAATCTAACTTCCTGACATCACCAAGAGTCAACGGCCCGACCTCTGCAGTCAGCCTCCATGGTCCCGACCTTTCTGACCACAGCGCCAGGCCATCAGACCCCGGAGAAGGCATCATAAGCACTGAGGATCTGCAAAGCATACACACTGCCAGATACCTGGCAAAACGCACCGGGCTGAAGGTCAGAAGACTTCATGCACATTTCACTGCAGGTGTCTGAGGCCATTGTTTAAAAGAGCAAAACTTTTCTGAGCTTCATTCACGTCATGTCTGGGACAGAATGAGCAAAACAAGAGGGAAAATGGCAGGACTAATTCCTATGAGTAACATCAGCAAGCGTTACTTGGGCCTAAGAGTCTGACCTGAAAACCAGCCCCGTCCAGGTGCCAGAGCATGTCCACGCCCCTCCTCACTCGTCTCCCACAGTCCCCGGCCACAAACACATCAGACCGTCCTCTGAGAACGCACTGACGTTCAGTTCACAGAGAGCCTAGCGTCACAGTCTCTCCGCTGTCCCAAGGGAAGCCCGCGCAAACACCCAGAGGGCATTTCAAGTCAAAGTCAGTAAACCGAGGACATCACACAATACATACTCGGCACCGCGTGGCACGTCCAACTGCGCAAACCGTCCAGGTGACGAGGAGGTCGTGGAGCACTGCTCATCTGGACAGAAAAAACGTGTACGGAGAGTCGAGATCCGAGCGAAAGACAAGTTTCACTGAAGCTGTTCTCTGAAAGCTCTGGGACTTTCAAACCGAAATGCCGACAGCCCAAAAGGCCATCCCTACGGGCTCCACACACGCCCAGTCTGCGCTCAGGCCGGGCGCCGGGGAGCAAAGAGACAGCGCATCGACCTGACACGGCCATTCCCAGCGTCAGGGAGCAGAGGCCGTCCAACGCACCGACCTCTTTGAGAGTCACAGTGAACGCACCAACGCTAGGTGCACACTCAACTCGCACAGTCTGGACGAAGGCACGCGTACCCATGGACCTCAAACCCACACCGAACGAAGGGCACTGCACTCACTCCGCAGAGTTCCCTCCGGCCTCCTCCCCGTCAGCTGCTGCTGCCAGCCCCGCGGAGGCCAGCAGTCTCCTGATCTTTCACCCACAGGCTACCTCTGCATGCCCTCGGGTTCCATAGAAACTGAATCACTCCATGTGCTTTTTCATGCAAAGCTTCTTTCACTTAGCATGTTTGGGAAATTCATCTACCTTCTAACGTGTATCAGTAATCCATCCCTTCTGGTTGCTACATAGTATCCCATTTCTATGACTATACCACAATCTGTTCATCCATTTTCTTATTAATGGACTGTTTCAAGTTTTCTGCTCTTTGAATAAAGCTGCTATGGACACCCTAGCACAGATGTTTTTCTGGACCTACGTTTTCATTCCTCTTGTGTAACTACGCGGGGGTGGAATTTCTAAGGGGAGAATTTCAAACATACATAAAAGAACACTGTCATGAATTACCACTAGAACCAGCCACAGCAATGCTAATTCACAGACGCACAAGTTCGCTCCATCCACACTCTGACTTTGAAGTAGCGGGTATCACCACCATCACTTTGTCTTTAAATACATCAATATGCAAATAATATTTTCAAATCCAGTTAAATTATCACGAAATATTCCAGAAATCTTCACCATTAACTTACCTATGGATGAGGAGTTTAAAGGAGCAATGAATGAACTATAATTTTTCTTCTGCTCACAGCTTTCGGATGACACCTCCATACCACCCTTACATGCAGCCAGCCAACGAATGACACAAGGCATTTCCCTGCCCTGACTGGTTAGGGTTAGGACGCTCAGCAGTCTGGGCGCCCTCCTGCCAAACCCGAAGGTCACCGATTCAGTTCCCAATCAGAGCACTCGCCTGGGTTGCAGTCCTGGCCCCCCCATTGGGATGTTGACCAAAATAGTTAACTCCTTACACCCTAGTTCTCTCAACTTTAAAATGGAAACAGTGCTATCAATGTAACCTATGGGGACAAAATGAGTTTATAAAAGTGCTTAAAATAGTGCTTAGTGTATAGTAAATGCCCAATAAGCGCTAGTTATGATTTTAATCACAAGCCTATAAAAGCAGGCACCATCATCACCAACTTATAGATGAAGAAATAGAACCTTAAAAAATCAGTGAACTTGCTCTGGCCGAGCAGCTCAGTTGGTTAGAGCATCATCCAAATAGGCCACAGTTGCAGGTTTGATTCCTGGTCAGGGCATGCACAAGAATCCACCAACGAATGCATAAATAAGTGGAACAACAAGTCAACCTTTCTCTCTCTCTCTCTAAAAACAATAAAAAATTTTAAAAAGCTCAAGAAACTCATCCACAGTAAAAAACCCATAGGTTATAGAGCAATGATTCAAAAACTGTCTTGATTCCAGAGCCCATAATTTTTCCATTATGTCAATAAAATTATATTAAGATTTGTTAACTATCAAAAATAAAATATCAGCCATGGCTGGTGGCTCACTGGATTGAGCACTGGCCTGTGAACCAAAGGGTGGCTGGTTCAATTCCCGGTCAGGGCACATGCCTGGGTTGCGGACCAGGCCCCCAGAAGGGGGCGCGCAAGAGGCACACACATATTGATGTTTCTCTCCCTCTTTCTCCCTCCCAACAAATGAATAAATAAAACCCTAAAAATATATATCAGTCTTACTTCAAAATAATATCTAGCACTACGTATTTCCATTAATTTAGAACTCTTAACTAAATCAAGCCCATTTCTGAATTAGGTTGACAGAGCATTTACATACGGACAGAGCCAACTTTTCAGGAAGTTTCCATGCCACCGAAGAGTCAGAACACAGACTGCAGCCCCCGAGCTGGTGAACACAGCACATCCGCGCAGCCTACTGCAGTCAGTCTACGAAACGGCCATCGACACTCAGGGGAGACACGGGGCCGAGACAAACGGTCCCGCACTCTCTCTCAGTATCTCCTTGCCACTCCAAGGCCACTGTCTTACAAGTGACAGATTTTGTCCCCAAGGCCCAGAAGGGCTCTGCGGACCCCTTTGATTTCATCAGCTTGCTGGCACCTCACACCAAAGTTCTCAGTGACTCACAAGCACCTTACGCATCCTCTTCGCTGCCCGGCTGCCATACCGTTGCTAACCTTTTTCATTTAAACTTTGCTATTCCCAACAGTCCTTATCAGGATTACCAAGGACGCCTCTACATTGTTCTCTGAAGCCATGTCACTAAAGTCGTTATTAGTAGTTTTTCAACATTTCATATGCCGTTGACCACACGTTCTTCAATCTGGACTTTAAATAATACTCAGCCCTGGTTGGTGTGGCTCAGCGGATTGCGCACCGGCCTGCGAACCAAACGGTCGCCTGTTCAATTCCCAGTCAGGGTACATGCCTGGGCTGCTGGCCAGGTTCCCAGGAGGGGGCGCACGAGAGGCAACCACACATTGATGTTTCTCTCCTCTCTTCTCCTGTCTAAAAATAAATACAATCTTTAAAAAAAAAACCACTCATTTGAGCGTTGGGAGGAAGTCAGAGCAGGGGCAGAATGGCCAGGACCTATACAACTGTATGGTCCCAAGAAATCAGAATTGGAAGAGTCCTAGAAACTCTAGCTCAGCCCTGTGGTTTCACAAATCACCCTGGGAGTTTAGGAACTTGGCAAAATCTTCTCTAGCATCTCTCAGACACTACAAAGAGTTGGGTCATTTGGGCCCTTTTAATCTTTTTGCTCTTTAAATTACTCATTTGGATTTTTAACCTTTTTTCCTGTCCTTTTATATAGTTCGGCTGTCTCTCTCAACAGTCCTTATCAAAAGGACTGAGAGTTGTCCACCATGTTCATGTTGAGTAAACAGTTCAAATAATTCCACCCCCAAATTGTTCTAGGAAGGGAAAGAAAAGGCCGAGAATCTTGGCTACACAGGACCAGAAGTTCGCCTGTCTCCACGTTACTTTTACTAGCCATCTATCAAAAACTCGTTTCCTCCAAACCAACATCTCCTACCTGCTCACCAAAGGGAACTGAGCAGCACGGCAGCACTTACGGTCAGAAGCTGCAGGGTCCACTCTTCTCTCTCATCGGGTCAATGGACTCCTGACCGTGAACTCCAGGTGCTGCCACTGCATGTCACTCAAAAACCAGCCCCAGATCTCCAGTGTCCCCCCTCCGACAACCAAAGGGGGAAACTCCCTCTGGCGTCCTTATTTAGTTCTTACCTTCTTTTCCAGGCTTTTCTCCTGCAGCAGCTCCGCACGCGCTCCGCTCCAGTCGCACAGAAACCTTCTTCCGGACTGCTGACCCCCACCCTCCCGCCTCCCCCCTCGACCTTCACTCCAAAAACCACTCGTTGGGAAGCCTTTCCTGGGCTTTGTTTCCTTAAAACTACACAGAGCTTGCTCAAAACCATTTTATGGGGATTATGTATTATTTGCTTGTGTATTTCTCGCACGCGCACCTTATAAATCACTGGAGACAAGTTCTGTGGGTCTTAGCTTTGTTCTTCCTCACACTGCTTATTAGCACAGTGCCCTGCACACACTGAGCTCTCAAACAGTTGCCAAATTGAAGATGGCCTTTCCTAGGATTTTTTTTATCCTCACCCGAGGACATTTTTTCATTGTTTTTAGAGAAAGAGGAAGGGACAAAGAAACACCCACGTGAGAGAGAAACATGGACTGGTTGCCTCCTGTACGCACCCGGACCAGGGGTCGAACCCACAACCTTGGTTTGTGTCCTGCTTGGGAATCACACCCGCATCTTTCGGTTTCGGGATCATGCTCTGACCCACTGAGCCACACAGGCCAGGGCCCTGGGATTTTTTCTTTAATAGGTTGGCCATTAAGTCACAATTAGACTCAAGCCATTTTACCAATAAAAAAATATTTTATTTATGCCTCCAATTAATCAAGCCAAACTCTTCTACTGCACTCCATATTTAAAAAAAAAAAAAAAAAAAAAAGTGTCCCAATTTCAAGGGTTCTCTTGTATTGAAATGGTTTCTATGAAAGGTCTACTCTAACATACCTGGTCTCGCCTTCAAGTAACTTAGCAATTAAACAAAACTCTCCTCCACTTACACGATCATAAAAACTAAAATTTACAAGAGCCACAGTTTAAAACAAATATTCCTTCCACTGAGTTAACTTGCTGGAGAACAGGAAAAATCTGGTGGTAATCTGGAGTTACAGCAGGGTTAAGTAACAAACTGCACGTAATCACTGAACAGAGAGAGGCTGAACTGCGCCCTGCGAACTCCCCTCGCACCTGGAGAAGCTTCTCACTAATGTCTGGGCCCTGCTGTCTGCCACTGAAGTCTACCATCGCTTTGAAGTTGGTGTATTTCTTGAACACAAGCAATTCAGTTCAAAAAGGTTTTCTAAGTGCTGCCTCTGTGCCAGGCAGGGGGTGGGGGCCAAGAAGACACCGATGACTACGCCCAAAGCAAACTGTCTCTACATAAAGTTTTCTGCACTTGACGAACACTCCGCATTGCTTTTTTTGCCCCTTTACCAGCTACCTCCCTCAGCCAAGATTTTGTTCAGAGCCCACGTTATTTATTGTATTGGAAAAATAGATTAAAGAAGTTAAAAAAATACAGCATAAAATAAACTCCTGCCTCACCAACCTGATGGGACAAGGAAGAGAGAGCTGGAGGCGAAGCAGCACCTCCCTCTCCACTCCCTCCGGACGGTCACCCATCTGGCACGCTTGTCCTTCCAAGTCCACCTAAATAAACTACAATGAGGCACAAACACCTAAAAAATCACTACACCTCCTGTAACAGGGGCACACACAAAGGCAACTGCACAGTTCACGTTTTATTGGGAGAAACGACTCTGAAGCATTAAAACACTGGCGGACAGTCCAGGATAGTATGCTGACATTTAAATTAAAAACTTATCTTTGATCAAAAGAGCCACGCAATGACAAAGCTAAAAACGTGTTTCACTCTAAGAGTGAATCAGAGCCGCCCCTACTCCACCCAGCAGCCACCGGGCCAGGCCTGGACAGTTCAAACGTGGGGAGTGGGCCTGCGACCCCGCAGCGCCGGAGGACTTCCGTCCCGGGCATTAGTTTCACTACGCCCCGAAATGCACCCAGGTATTTTGTTCTTTAGATTTATCTGTGCCTTTCTCACATTTGCCCAACTTTCCCCCTCTCCTTTTTCTCAGAGGAAAAGGCTCAACAGATTCCCTTACTTGAAAAGTGAAGCGTCTGTTCAGATTCTCCACGTAAATCACCATCCCTCGGGTTCGGAGGGAAACCTAATACATACATCGTGTCCCATGGAACCGAAGCCCGGAGCCCTCGAACTGATTCGGATGTTTCCAAGTTACACTGCGCGGCAGCAACCTGGGAAAAGACCTCCTCACCCTGGAAGAGCGGCTTCTGAGTCTCGAGTGCAAGAGCACACGAAGGAGGTCAAGGCTCCCTCCTCCAACCCTCTCCGCCGGCCCCGGCCCCGGCCCCAGCCCCAGCCCGCGTGTCTTCCCGTCCCCGGGGCACTCTCAGTGGGCAGACCTCACACCCGGGAGCTTCGGCGGACCCGGCGCGGCCCCCCGGCTCCCACAGACTCACCAGGACCGTGGTGCAGATGGATCGCAGCTCCGACTCCACTTTCTCCCGGTAGTCCTTAATCAGCTGCAACTTCTTGTCCGAGGTGTCGGTTTTCTGCTCGATGCTCGAGATGACCCTCCAGGCGGACCGGCGGCCCCCGACCACGTTCTTGTAGGCCACCGAGAGCAGGTTGCGCTCCTCGTTGGACAGCTCGGCGCCCTGCTCCGTCACGGCCTTCATGCAGGTGGCCATGTCGTCGTAGCGCTCGGCCTGCTCGGCCAGCTTCGCCTTCTGGATCAGCTCCGTTTTCTCCATGGGGACGGGGAGGGCAGCGAGGGCGAGCACCGAGCGGATCGGAGGAGGCGTGCGGAGCTCCGGCTGCGGGCGGCGGGCGCGGGCAGAGAGGTGGGGCGGTGCCGTCAGACAATGCGCCCGTCGTCCCAGCCGCCCGCCGCCGCCCCTTTTGTCTGTCCCCGCACGCGCGGGCCCGGTTGAATTTCCCTCCCCCGCCCACGCTCCCCGCGGGGCGCCCGAGACGCCGAGGGGTTCAAGCGGAGGCGACCGAGGCGGGAGAAGGAGGAGGAGGAACGGCCGCTCCCGCGCCCGCCCGGCCCAACATGGAAGCGGCCGTTGGCTCACACCTTCCCGCCGGAGCCGTCCCTAAGGAGAGCGGCGTCGCGGCCGGCCGCTGCCTGGGGCCGGCCTCGCGCCGCTCTCGAGTCCGGCCAGGCCAGCGAAGGGCCGGGGACGACCCTGGAGCTCACCTTCACGTCTCCACGGCCGCGGCGCGAGTACCACCACTTTGATCCGCTTTGGGCTTTAGCCGAGGACCCTCCCGTCTCAGCCTACCCCGGAGCCGAGGGGCGGGCCGCCAGGCGACTGCCCTCGCTCCCATCGCCCAATGACACGCCGAGCTGGCCCTGAACATCCCGCCTCCCGCCCCACGGCTGGCCAATGAGACCTGAGCGCGCGGAAGGGGGCAAAGCGGGGCGGGACGGGCGGGGAAGCGGAGGCTAGGAGGGTGGGTCGGCTTGGGCAAGTTCGGTTGGCCGGCAGGCTGCGGCTTTGGCCACGGGGTTTCCTCCAATTAGATCCAGGGTAAAAGGACGTCACTGTTGCCATTGCGATGCTGTTACCGACTCCCCTCATCCTCCCCGCCATCCCCGGGTGGGTGCGGCCCGGGAGCAGGAGGTTCGCACGACCTGGCCTGCGGTGGCCGCGTCTCCTGCCGCAGCATTGGTGCAGATGGTGCATCGCATCTTTGCACTAATGCAGCTGCGGCTGCACTCGGCCCTGGCGAGGCCCGGCCTGCGAGTGTGACACAGCCGGCTGTTGAGTTGCACAAGCGCCTTTCTTTCCTCCACCTTCCTATTCGTGACAAAGGTTTGGAGCTCAATACACTGAACCCAGCCTTTAATGACGTTACAATTGGGGCTGCGAATTAGAAATAATCCCATCCCTATTAAAGAAGAATTAGCTCCTGGAGAAAGTGGCTTATGGATGGCTTTTACGTGATAAATTCAAGTTTTCAGACAGGCAGCTAATACTTGAAATTACCCTGTAGAACGCCCCCAAAAGTCCAGGCAGGTCTTTCTGGCAATGCCAGATATCATAATTTTCTTTAAAATGAGAAATGACAAAAAAAAAAAAAAAAACCTGTTTTTATATTTCTTTCTGGCCCTTCCAGGTTATTCATCTACATACATATTTCTCACATCATTGTCTCTGTGTACACACGTTTTATTTTCTGGTATTATTTTTCAGAGGACCACTGAGAAGCTCAACTTCTCTCGCTCGATATTGACTTCTGACTCTCTCCTAGTGAACACCCTTCTGAAGAGAGAAAGATGGCCCCCCATGCCTTTTATTTAGGGTCGTTGCCAGCACTTCCCTTTCTCTCTGAACTAGATGCTCCCCTCCAGCCACCCCCGAGCCTTACTCCAAGTAAGGGGGCTGTCCTGGGTGTCTGGAAACTGGCCTGTGGGTCATCGTAAGGTGAAAATCGCCATCTGGGCTCACACCGCCAGGATCCCAGTTCTAGCACATCCCAGGGAGAATGGATCCCTGAAAGCAAAAGATGCCTCAGCTGAGAAAGAACGTCAGATTCTAAGCGGAGACCCTAGCAGGTCTGCAGACTCAGAGCGCACACAGATAGCAGCAAGAGGTGCCGACTTCCCAGAAACCCACGCTGGCTCCCAGCTGCCCCTCCCTGTCCTGTCTTGTCAAGGTTGCTTTGTGCTGTGACGGACGGGAGAGGCCTGGGCTGGAAAGGGCCTGTGTCTTAATGCAGAAATGCCTTACTATGTTCTAGTATTCTAACGGAGGGCCCTGCTGTTATTTCTGGAATCCCTGGGGCCGGGCTGCAGACACACGAGTGCTTATGGCCATGTGGGTTGGGGTGGAGCTGGACACCAAGAAATCCCATTGGAAAGAATTTGCATGGGGAAGGTCAGATAAAATGCTTTCTGTATGACCAGTGAATTTCAAGCTTACCAGAATTAGAGACAGTCCAGGCTGGGGAGAAACCAGTGGGGATAGATGGGGGGTAGTGACTCTTCAGGGGGACTAGTGGGGCACTGAACTTCTGAGGCAGGGAGGGAGGGAAGGGGCTAGCACACTAATTCTTTGTCTGAATGTCCCAGCTGTACTTCGGCCATCTCCCCGGGTGACCTTGGGCAAGATTGTCCTGCTGCTGGTAACTCAGCCTCTAAAACGTCTGCTTTCACCCAATTATCAAATATTTATTGAACACTAACTCATGTAGTTATAGTCACCTGGAAGCATGGGTGAAAACTGCTGCGAAACAATGGCACCCTGTGAGATCGTTAAGTGCTTCACGAGAGCCCAGAGGGATGAGCTCACATCTAAATTCCTCTGCACCTGAAAGAACGCGGGCCGAGAAAATGAAACCTCTGGGAAGTCCCTGGACACATAACGAGCTAGCGTTTATGGAGTGATTTCATATGTCAAACACCTTGTTACGTCTTTTGCAAGTACCTACGAACGTATTTCAGCTGCCCGATGGCACTGTGAGGCAGGGACTATTATGATCGTCGTTATGTCCATTTCACAGGTCAGGAAACTGAGGCACAGGCAGGTGAGGCATCGTGTGCAGAGTCGCACAGCCGGTAAGTGGCGGAGCCTGGATGTGACCCTGTGTGCAGGGTCTCCGCACCGAAGCCCGTCCCCATAATCACTCTGCCAGATCTTTGCCCCGTGTAGTAGGGACACTCAGAAAGACCAGACCAGCCTCTTTCCTGTAGGAGTTCCATCCTAGTAAATATGAAACGTGTTAAACACGCACATCCCCTGTGGTGGGAAGAACTCAAGGGAGCACACAGCTAACAGGGAAAGTACTGACAGTCTACTGCTTTATTTATTTGATGTTCCTGTTATTTTTTTCCCCCCTAAATTATTTGGTGAGAGGGAGCTGCTGGCACAGGAGGGAGTGCTCTGAACTTGAAGCCAGAAGATCTCAAATCCCTGTCCTGCTGTTTATTTGTGGTTTGGTCTTAGACACCACGATCCTCTCTAGACCTCAGTTTCCTGACCTGTGTGATAATCCCTACCTCTAAGGGGCCGTGGGGCTGTCACGTAGGAACAAGCTGGGCCTATAGCAAGTGTTCAGTAAATATCAGTTTTTTCTTCTTTCCCTCTGCTTGGGGTGCCAGGGGAGGGAGGGAGAGGCCAGGCCGTGCGGCAGGGGGCCCCGGAGCCTCATACACCGTCAGTGAAGGCTTACCTCCTGAGTCGCTGCTGTAATTAGTGGGGTTAATGGTCTGTGGAACAGCCAACTTCAGTGTGCATTTCAGAATGAATGGGCCCTCCTGGCTGAGTTTACTCTCATAAATTGTTTCAGCGGTTTATTTGCCCGGAGCAGTAGGTCATCCGGGAGGAGCTTCTTCCTCTCCCGCCATATGGCAGGTAGTGTTTCACTGATAGACGAACACTGGATGGGGCTTTTCACCGCAACCCCCGTAGCATTTTCTCAGGCCTTCTGTTTAGCGAGTCGTCGAAGAGGTGCCCCCACCGTCCACTCCACCTGGGTGAGACTTGTGGAAAGCCAGGACAGGTGAGGCACGCAGCGGGGCTGGGTCAGGAGCCTCTTCTTGCGCATTTCCTGGCTTAGGGCTTGGCTCAGGCCTGTAAAGTTGCCGCCTGCGGTGGGCGAGGTTGGTTCTCACAACCTGCAGCGACACTCTGCGGCCGTAGGCACTGCCTTCCTGGCACCTCCTGCCCCCCACCATTCGCCAGTTCTCACTGCACGCTCTCAGGAAACATTCAGGTCGAAATCATCCCATTGTTAAAAAACAGACAAGCCTTCAAGCGATAGTTCTTCTGCCACGATTTTCATTTTAAGAGGACAGAAAGCTCTTACATTGGAAAACTAAAATTTCACCGGCAGAATCTCAGGCTTTCTGACCCAGCTTTCGGTCAGCCCGCCTCTTGGAGAAGGGCTCCAGTGTTCCGACATTTCTCCAGCATCTGCTATGCTCGGGCCATGGAGGATTTTTTTAAAAGTTTGACTGCTTTTGTAAAGATGTCAGGGATGCTGCTGATGATGCTGATAGAAGGTAATAGATCCTCCATCATACAGAAAAGTGAAACCATAGGTCAATGGAGAAAGGAGGGTAAAAAGACTGCGACAGCCTGCCTCTCGGAGGTGACCTCCTCCTAGATATGTCTCTTTTCACTTGGACATATGCAAGTGGTTCTACATACATTCGATGGCATTCTTCACTTTGATTAATTTTATGTGCCAACTTGGCTGGGCCACAGGGTGCCTCGGTATCTGATCAAACGTTACTCTGGGTGTATCCGTGAGAGTGTTTGGGGAAGAGGTTAACATTTACATTGGTGGACTCTGAGGAAGCAGGTGGCCCTCCAAAACATGGGGAGCCACATCCAACCAGCTGAAGGTCAGAAAAGAACAAGAAGACTGGTGTCGCCCCCAGCAAGACAGAATTCTCTAGCAGATAACCTTTGGGATTCATCTGCAACTTGAGCTCTTCCTGGGTCTGCGACAGCATCCAGCCTCGGATGGGAGCGTCTGCTGTCCTGGTCTGCAGCCTGCAGGCCCCCCTTCCACATTTTGATTTGCTGATTCCTTACAATGGCTATCTATCTCCTATTCTGTTTCTCCAGAGAGACTTGACTAGTACTTTAAGTGCATTTTAAGTTTGTTTCATTCAACAAATGACATGACACCTTTTCACAGCTTTCAGTGTACCTGCATGATAACCAGTCTCCCCTCTCTCCCCTGCCAGCCTGCGAGCTTCCTGTGGGTAAGGGTCTCCGTTCGAACCTTGTATTCCTAGAGCGCTCACAACAACAGTTAGGTATCACAGTCCCCACTGTGCAGCCAAGTAAACTGAAGCCCAGGGAGGTTGAATTACCTGTCTACATTGGCAAGCTTTAGAGTTAAGATTCAGGATCAGGTCTGTGATTTCGGTCTCCTCCTACAGCAGACCGGTACCCTCAGGGGAAGACGGAGGTTCTGACGTTTGCTCGGTGGGGCAGCGATGTTTAGTTGTCTGATGCTGGTGGGCCGCCAAGTTCGTATCTGCCCGGGAGTCAGTGCTGACTTTGTTTTCGTGTGGAATTCTCGGTCTGTACTCTCCCCGTGCCTGCAGGGAGAGGGCAGCTCCTCCACTTTCGCCGGCCCCCTTTAATTCGTTACATGCTTGTATCACCCCTACTCCCCTGCTCCCCCCGTGGGACTGTGGCCTTCCGGGGAACAGGGCTTTGACTCTGACTGGCCCATAGAAGACATTTAGTGACAATTTGTTTTGAATGTGAACCCAGGCCATCAAAGGGACCTGTCCAACACCAGCGGCGGTTGTCGCTGCGTGCGTACTTTGTATCTGACCAAATGCAAAGTCACTAGGACAGCCGTAAACTCTCAAAGGAAAACGCCCGAAGTAGAGCACCCTGTAGAGCTCCAGGTACGCCACGGACACGGGCTGCATCTGACCAGACAAGCACGCTAGGAACCTTGGAGTCAGCAGGCCAGGTCCCTGAGTGGTGAGACACACGTCCCAAAGTCCCTGCACTGATGCGCCTACACAGGGCACCCGAAGGGGCGCTTGCAACCCCCAGCCCCCAACTCTGTCCGGATTTCCTGTTAGTTCATTCAACAAATTATTTCAGGGTTTGTCTATCATGTGGCAGACAGTGTCCTAGGGGCTGGGAATCCACAGATGATTAAGACGCAGTCTGTAGCCTCAGGAGCTTGAGGGAGGACACAGAGGAGGGTTGCGGAACCCCGTGCTCAGGGACGAGCCAGGGAGTAACTCAGCTCTTCTCCACGCCCCGCTTCCGGCTTTCCAAGCCCACGGTGGTCTAGATGCGGCTGCTCGGAAAGTCGGGAGAGAATTACTCCTAGGGGTCCCTCTGACATTCACCTTTTCGCACCTTCTCACCAGATGACTCAGTGTAGAGGAAGAGTCGGCCGCCCCGGATCCCGCCTGCTCGTAAGGTCTGCACAAGGCAGCCGGTTGACAGGGTGGAGACACTACGCAGACAAGAAGCTGGTGAAAAAGCCCAAGAGGCAGGCGTGTTTGTGGAAAGGCACGCGGCCATGGGTTTCAGAAGGGCTCAGGTGCGCAGCCATGAGCCTTAATCACAAAATGTTCGCTCTGTTCTCTTTCTGCTGTTGTTGAGGAAGCCACTTATACACTGAATACGTATACGCGCATATGCGTTTTTTTAATGTCCAGAGTGTTAGGATTTTTTTAAAAAGTTTTAATACATAAAGCAACAAATCATCAGCCTTCCCCCCCAAATGAGTCATCGGCAGACAATCGAGGACAGCCGAGTGGAGGCACGAGCCCCGAGCAGCCAGAGAACAATGCACACAGGGCGGATTGTGTGGCCCTCACAATCAGCACTCTGGGAGTTGAGAGGAGGGAGACGCGAGTGTGGGCTGCAGCCACGGAGAGGATGGTAGGCATCAGAAGGTGACGGAGAGAAGGGGTCACGGCAGGGGAGGGGAGCGCCCCCGAGATGACCACAGTCTGCTGCCCCGTGGAGGCCTCTGGAAGGGCAGGAAGGCCCTGCCGCTCCTCCTTGTGCGGGGGCAGCTTGGGACAGGGCTGAGCCTGAGAAGGGGGCTCTGGGCAGCAGGCCGGAATGCAGACCCTCCAGGGGAGCCAGGCGTCCGTAGCCCAGAGGTGCCGTCTCCTCTGTCTCTGCTCCTCCTTTCGACACAACCAGCTCTGCCTCATGGACGGCTTTACCGAGAGCGGGCCACACCGGGGAGACTGGGTGCTTGAGTCTCCGGCCCCTTCCGCAGATACGATCTTGGAAAAAATGCAAGTCTGACCTTTGCATTACTTTCCTGCTTCAAACCCTGCAGCTCAACACAGTGGTTGGACTCCGAAGCCACATGACCTGGGCTCAGGTCCTGGCTTTATTCTGGGCAGGTTACCCAACTACTCTGTGCCTCGGTTTCCCCACTTGTAAAATGAGGATGATGAGGATAATAGCACCCACCTCATGAGGTTATGAGGATTCAGTGAGCTCACACTGGTACAGTGCTCTGGCTGGGGCTACGTATGTGCTTGTATAGAATTGACTCAAAACCTTAAGGTGACCCACAGGCCCCTGGTGCTCCCACCCCCCCTCCTCTCCCGTCATATCTCCTGGCTTATCACTCCCTCTCCTGTGCTTGTGCTTCAGCCCTTCAGGTTTGGCCCCTGCTGTCCCCTCCTCCCTCACGTCTTCACCTGGCCAGTGACTCACCTCCGGAGTCTCGGAAGAAATGACACTGTCTCTTGGGGCTGTCCTTGGGCCTCTCTGCCCTCCAGGCTAGGCGAGCTCCCCTGTCCTACGTGCCCCCACTCCAGCAGGAAGTATATGACGTCAGCCCCCTGGGTCGGCTCCCCCTCTGGCTGCAGCCACCAGGAAGGTGGGGCTGTGCCTCCGCGACTTCCCTGGGCGCCCCAGGGCCCAGGGGAGTGCTTGGTGGACCGACTGGGTGCCAAGAAATAGACAACTGAATGGACAGATTCACAAAGGATGAATGGAGGGGTCACGGGCAAGCGCACAATGGCCACAGGACAGGGTGAACGGAGGCTGCTGCTCAGGATGGCTTCAGGCTCTGGCCGGGGTCCAGCCCCCAGCTGGAGGCTCCCATGACTGAGCTGGGAGGGGCTGGACGCTCCAGGCAGCCCCTGATGGCCCTCCGTCCCCTCAGTCCAGTCCGGCTCTATAAACAAACTCCGTTGCACCAGAGGCCCGGTGATTAAGAGAAGCCCGGGGGGGGGGGTAAGCTTTGCAAAGGAAAGACCCCTCTGCATATGAACAATCCCCTTGATCCATTAGGACAATTTGTCTTTGGGCTTTCCTTCAACCCAAGGTAAGCCCAGGTAAGAAACTGGGGGGCCTCATATATCCACATAAAATAAACAAAAGCTTGTTCCATCAAAAGCCACCCCTGGAAGAGAGGAGACAATGTCACTGTGCTCAGCTGTCGATGTGCCATGAGGTGTCTGGGGACCGTGATGGCACCCATCAATGTTAACGGGCAAAGGGTCCCTGGCCACTCTCCCTGCTCCTGGACCTGAAACTCAGAGGCACAGCCAGCCAGACTGACCACCCAGCACCCCTTGACGGATCACACGTGGGGGAATTGCCGAAGTTTATTCAAAGGGACACAGTAGCCACAGCTGCCGCAGCTGTTGCCCAAGCGTCCTGCCATAAAGGGGAAAGGGTGCCAGCTTATTGCTTCTTGAGCCAGTCAACTTAGAACCCAGGACCAAACAAGAGATTAAAAAAAAAAAAAAAAAAAAAAACATGCAGAAAACATGCAGGATGTCGGTGAACTGAAAACTTAGCTCACCAGGCCAAAGTAGGTCATCCTGGGTCTTTGATAGAGTTGCAGCTGCCACCCAGACCGCCCCTGTGGGGCTGGGGACAAGGGGGCTTCATCTGCAGCTTGGCCTGGATGGGATGAGGAGGCAGGAACTCGGCAGCGCCCGAACTCTCACAGGTGTGCCAGCCCAGATGAGGTCGTCCTGGGGCCCGGGGGTCCACAGAGCTTCTTCGGATAACAGCACATTCAGCCACATTAAGCTAGTAGGTGCTCAGAAAATGCGTGTTTCCCTTCCCCATCCTGAAGGCCAGGGACCCAGCTTGGTCAATTGCTACATGAGAGTTCTTATTTGCAAGTAACAGAAACTGACTCTAACAGACTTACGTGTAAGACCGTTGCTTCTTACCAATTGTGAGGATAGCTGGTAAACCAGGACGCACACACGGCTGGCGCACTGGGGAAGGTGTGTGGCCAGAACCACAGCCAAAACCGTGCCACAGACCTCACCAGAGAGATAGGTCCCTGCTGCTTCCGCCACTGGACCTCAGCCGTCGGTGGGCACCAGACCCTGGACCCCAGGACCCTGGACCTTGAATTGGCTCCATAGTCATCAAAATCCAAGGACACCCTTCCGCTGCCCCCAGACACTTCTTCACAATCCCCGCCTCTTGGAGTCGCTCACTCTAGATTCCAAGTCCCAAGGGGGTGTCTGGCCAAGCCCAAGTCAAGGCCCAGACCTCACCCGAGACCAGCCGGGGAAGCAGGTGTCTGGGAGACACACTTCCCAGAGAGGAGGGTGGGCCCCACCTCCCACTAAGACTCGCAGAGCGAGGATTCCTCAATCAAAGGGAGGGGCTTCGGGTGCCAGGCCTGAGAAGAGCCCGTGGCCCCCACAGTCGCGCTTGGGCTCCCAGTCTTCAGGGAAGAGAACAGCAAAAGTCCGGGGGAGGGGGGCGCAGGAAGGGCGAGGCCTGGGAAGAGCCTCGGCCTGCCCCTCAGCTTTCCCTCCCTGATCAAAGGGCGGGTTCGCTGTCCTCGATGCCCCTGCCCGGAAGGCTCGTTTCCACTCGCACGGGACCACCTCCCAGACCCGCAAACACCTCCCTCTCGTAGAAGACGCCTTCCCACCTCCCGATTGCATCGCACTCTTAGACATGAATCGCTTCATTTACGTGTGTCTTGTGAAGCTCCTCGGGGATGGAGACAAAAATCTTATTCATTAAACAGTTAACAAACATTTGTTGAGCGTCTGCTAGGCCTTGGGGAGGCTGAGGAGACAGAGGCAGGGCCTGTGCCGTAGAGAAGAGAGTGGCGTCTGGTGTGTGCCAGGTGTGTGCCGGTGGGAAGGCTTCCCAGAGGAGGTGGCCTGGCTTAAATGGGTCTCAAAGACTGAGCCGCTCTTGCCCTCACTGCTGGGAAGGTAAGTAGTGACTCCAGAGAAGGGGAACACAGGGACAGAGGCCGAGGGGGGGGGCATGAGAAGGAGGGGTGCTTTCCGCTGACAAAGTGGGCAGGACACTGTGTGTGTGTGTACACACGTGTGAGCAAAGGTGGGACCACACTCTGAAAAGGCTTGAATGTCTTTTGAGGAATGGGTATTGCATTCTGGACTCGTTAGAAATGATCGGATGCTCTTTATTTTTATTTTTTCGCCATGGTAAAATAGACAGAGTGTGGACTATTTCACGCAGGCCACGGTTCAGTGGCATTAAGCACGTCCACACCTTGTGTGTCTGTCACCCCCACCCGTCTCCGCAGCTTTCTAATCTCCCCAGATGGGGGGCTCTGTGCCCATTCAGCAACAACTCACACCCCATTCCCCTCCCCCAGCTCCGGCGACCACCTTCTGTCTCTGTCATCAGACACTTTTAAGCAGGAGAAGGACCTAACGGCATTTTCCAGAAGGCTCCCTCTGCCTGTGATGTGAAGGATGGGTTAGGAGATTTGAGGTAGGAAGCTGTTGCAGAAAACTCCGGAAGAGCTGAGGAGGCCGACTCAAGGCAATGGCGGTGGTGGTGGCCAGGAGCGCGAGGGGTGAGGGAGTTTCAGAGATACTGATCAGATGCATGCATCCAGCACCATCCAAGCCTTCTCCGAGGCGTCTCTTTCTGTTTTATTTTCCCGGTATTGAATGGCACACCCATGCTTGTATGAGGAAGACAGGAGATTTACTATCCTATACAACTGATTTTTTTATAATCCTCTGAGTCTATGGGCTCACAAATATTTCAAAATTACAGCTTATATAGACAGCCAGAACCATCCCCACCTCCTTACTGCCGGATGTCCGAGATGAGTCGGGGGTGGACTGGAACACCGCAGGTTCGGATCCATTTTATCAGAGAGAAGTAATTTACAAGAGTAGTTTATGGTCACTACACGCGAGGTGGCGATTGGGAACAGTTTCCCAGTTGGGAACAACGGCCTGAAGCTTGCGTTCAAAGACAGCTGACTGCACACAGGGGCTGGATCAGATCTCAGCAAACCTGGGTTCCAGCCCCATTCTGCCGTGAGCGAGTTACTTGACCCCCTGCACCTCCATGGCCTCTCTCCTGGAGGGGTTGTTGATCGAACGAGCTGATTTGCGGAAAGCATGAGATGAGAGATGGGGCTGGAGAGGGAGGAGGAGTAAGCACACAAAGAATTGTAAACATGTTTCATGTTTGCAGAGAGATTTGTAGTTTGCACGTTACATTCATTCAATTCACACCATCTCTCGGGCTTTGTCTTTCTGATCGCCCTCATTTACCTCTGTCACTAACTAGTGGGGACATCTGAGACACCACACAGTCTAGACCCATTTCATAGACGGGGAAACTGAACTCACGCCGGTTAATGCGATGGCTGAGAGTTCCCAGTCAGTTGGCGGCAGAGCCAAGACAGAACCCAGGTCTCCCAATTTCCCAGGCCCGGGGCCCCAGTCCCTCGCACTGGGTGTGCAAAACTGCTGCAGCTTCTCACGTATTTAGGAACGGAAATGGGCTGTGAAATGATACTCAGGGCAAAGACATCCAGAATCTCGACTAAAGTTCAGAAAGTCCGTGAAACCCACGGCTTGTTGAACAGAATCCCATTGCGTAAGCACAGTTCTCAGATTGGAAAAAAATGCGTTTGTGAGCCCAGCAGCCTCCTCCCAGGCTCCCTCCAAAGCCCACCCCGGGCGGTGGCGCCAGTCCATTGCTCAACCCTGGAGCCCGTCTGCGCACCGCACACCTGCAGGGGGTTCACCCCTCTCCGAATTCTCCTGCCGATGACTCACTGTCACCGAGCGCGCTCTCTCAGGCCCACACCTGTTCTTTTTCAAAGTCACCCTCAGATGCCATCGGTCCATCAGCATTCTTTGCAGGTCGCAGCCTTGTGGGTTTGCAGGGACAGTAAACATCGGAGATGAGAAGCTATGCGCTCCTAGCTTTTCTGGAATGTGCTGGGCCCTGCAGCCAGGTAGGGGTCACAGGGACAGAGGTAAGGGCCAGGCAGTGACCGGTGCCTGCGCAGATGTGTGAGCAGGCCTCGCCTGGGTGAGTGGTCTCCGGGGGACCACTTCCCTCCTTAGAACCTCCTTGGCTGTTCTAACACTGGTCCCCCTCCTGCAGCCCAAGACTGTGACCGTATCTTCCTGGGCTTGGCCCACACCTCTCCACTCCCACCCTGCCTTAGGCCCCATCTTCTTAACTGGAAGTCAGCAGGCAGCCCCTCTGCCAGCTGGTCAGGGGTGTACACCCGTGGGTGCCTTGCGGTGTGGGGCAGTGGGGCACACCCATGTTTGGTGTCAGACAAACTAAATATGTACCTCAACTCTAGTTACCAGCTATGGGACTTTGATTAGGTCACCTGCCTTTTCTGAGCCCACGCTGGCCCTGTCCAATGTGGTAGCCACCTATCCCCGTGGCTACACGTGCAAGAGATGTGGCAGTCTGAGCTGAGATGTGCTGGACGAGTGAAATACACACGGGGTTTCCTTCCCCGCCGGGTCGGGCAGTGACCGGAGGCACTGTGCGGAGGGCCGTTGTCCTGATCCAAGGAGGCCTGGGCTGGAGGCCTGCACCGCACCAGCGAGGCTGTTCTGGAAGGCCCACCTGCTGACCCATCACACTCATGGGGACGCCAGAGGTCGAGGAGGCCAGGCGGGTGCTGCAGAGGGCAGCCTCGGGGTACCGGCCTCACCTTGTACCGGGAACACCTGTGGCATGGCACGGAGACAGCATCCCATCTGTCCACACTCGGCCCCGGGTGCCTGCGCTGGGGGGCACCAGGTGTAGATCGTGCCAATAGGAACTTCCAGCTCTGGCTGTGCCACCTGCTGCCCAGGTGACCTTAGACAGCTATTCCACTCAAACCTGAACTTCCTCAGCCCTAAAATGCACTGGCCTCCAGGGCTGCCGCTGAGTAATTCTCCGGGATGCTTTTTTTTCTTGGTAGCCTGTAGATGCATCATGCCACCCTCTGCTTCTGTTGTCACCCGGCTGTCTTCCCCCTGTGTCTTTGTCTTCGTGGGGCATTCCCCTCTCTTATAAGGACACGTGTCATATTGGATTGAGGGCCTGTCCCACTCCAGTATAACCTAATTTTAATTAATTACTTCTACAATGACCCTATTTCCAAACAAGGTCACATTCTGAGGTACTGGGGGTTAGAATTTCAACACATCTTTTCGGGCGACATAATTCAGCCCATAACACATCAAAGGAGCTGAGGTCAAGGCCTCCCGCCTGCTCCCTGGGCTGGCCACCTCCCTCTCCCAGAAGCCACAGCTTTCTCTCCTATCAGCCACTCTCTCTGAGTCTGGCGATCATTTATTCCCTTTGCCCCAGAACCGCACCCATTTCTTACCGTTTTCTCTAATCCTCTGCCCACCATTCTGCAAATAATTCTAGATTAAACTCTCCCCCAGTTTCCCGATGCGTGCACCTGTTTCCAACACAGTGCCTCCCTGTCCATCCACCTACTTACCCATCCATCCGTTCACTGATACCCATGCACCAATTCATTATCCATCTACCCACCCATATATCCATTCACCCATCTACCTACCCATCCATCATCCACCCTCCCACTCACCCACTCACCCATTCATCCACTCATCATCCATCCACCTATTCATCCACCCACCCACCTCTCTCGCCTCCCATCCATCCGCCTATCCACCCACCCATTCATTCACCCACCCATTCGCTCTTCCATTCACGGTGGGTGCTCAGCACAGGCTGCCGATACTGAGCACCTGCACTGTGGTCAGGGCTGGGTCCTAAGCCAGGAATGAAGTTAGTACAACACGGTCCCTGTTCTCCCGAAGTTGGTGGCACAGTCCAGGGATAAGAATAAAGTACGCACACCTCACTTCCTAAGAGTTCTCTGCATCGAGTGGAGTTGGGGGGGAGGCTTGGAGAATTACTTGAAAAGATTTGGAGGGAACTCAGAAGGTACATTCTGGGATCTGTTATTTTTGATATTCAAAGTCGTTTGGGTCTGAAATGTGCTGCTTGTCTTCTAAGAGACAGAGAGAGATCAGAGTAAATAACCAACATGTCCCTCTGGAAGAGGCTTCCTGCTGCCCAGCTGCCACCTGACGATGTCCAGGGAGGACGGATGTCCCCAGGCCCTGAGCCTGCCCCTCCTCACTCTCTGGTCCAGCCAGAGGGGAAGCAGTTCTGAGATCAAACGCAGGAACAGGGGTGGGAGGCAACCAGACGTGGTTTGGATTCATGGCACAGCCCCTTCCCCCCCGCCCCCGTGTCACTTGGCAGGGCTGAGCAGGTGGGACAGTGTCCCAGAAGCCCACCAAAGAGCTGGGCTTCCTCCCAGGAAGAGTCAAGTAGAGTCCATTCAGCAGGCCTTGGCCGAGCACCGTCCACCCTGCCCCGCCCCAAGCAGCAATGCACGTGCCAGGCTTGGTGACACAAAGAGAAGACGCTAACCTGTCCCTGGTGGCCTCATAACCTAGCTGTACTGAGAATGGTGCAGAGCGGGGACCAGGAGACTTGCCCGAGGTCATGCAGCCAGTCAGCGAGCCTTAGCTGCCAGGTCTCAGGGAGATCTATCCGGTCAGTAGATGTACCTAGTGCCTACCACGTGCCAGGAGTTGTCTGGATGCCAAGTGCAGTGGGTGAGGTGCTTCACCCTGCACAGGCTCCAAAAACTGGGAAGAACTGAGCTGGGCGTGAGCTCTCCCTGGGCAGAGACCCTGCCTGCTATTCATTCCTTGCCCCTCTGGAGCCCAGCACAGCGGACTCTGCAGAATTTAATAGATTCGGACCCGCAGACAAAGCCCTATAAAAATGGAGATACAGGGAGTAGTCTGCATGCAAAATGTTACCGTTAACAAGCAATCAGCAGAACTGCCCAGCGGAAAGGCAGCTCCCTCCCCGGTCTCTTCCCATCTCTATGGTGACCATTACCAGGACTGGTCAAGGTCAGACTGGTCAACTAAGCTGCAATTAACTCTCCCAGGGATTTCAGCAGCTGCATGTTGGGTTTATACCACCGCGTGAAAATCTTTTGTATTCCACATTACGAGCGTCTCCATACGATATCAAAGCCTTTCTGTTAAAGCACAAACATGATAAAAACATTAAACGCATTTTTTTGAGAAAGAAAAACAAACCATCCCTTTGCCATTACGTTGATTTAATTTTTGCATTTTCCTTTCAGCCTTTGTCTATCTGCATGCGAGTTTTGAACTCGGTGGTAACCACAGGGAACATACAATTTTGTATGCTGCTTACAGAGCCTTTTTTTAAAAAGCGTTCGTTCTTTCGTATAGATTGTGTCCTTGGGCTGATCTCTGTCGGGCGCATCCGTTTTCCTCCCAGGAGCACATCGCCGGGGAGACAATGGGGGGTGTTTTCGTCGCCTGTGTTGGGTGTCCGTGAAACGCTTTGTTTCTCAGACTTCTGCAGACGACGAGGTTAGCACAAGAACAGAACAGAACAGACATTTCATACAGATCATTTGCATTGTTTTCTAAATGGGGTGTTCTCTCTGTACCGGAGGAAACCTCCCACACAAATCGAGTGGACACAGTGTTGCCGGTGAATCTGGGGCTTGTCTCTGTTAGCTGCGTGGCTGGCCTTGGCCCACTTACCTTCTTCTCTGGTAAAGCAAGGAAAATAGCATCTGTCCCATTGCACTGGGGAGGGATCACGTGAGAAGCAGACCGGACTCTGATCCTTAGCACAAGGTCTGTGGATATCGCTGTGTATAACTGTAGTGTGATATCCCCGGGTAATGCCGGCATTGACCTTGAACAAGCCTCTCTGAGCCTTGGTTTGTGTGGAAGTGAAATGGGAAAACACGAGTCCCAATGAAACGGAACGAGATAAATACAAAAGGGCTTGCTAATTGAAAAATGTCTGTCCATCCACCCTGTCTTCCATCCATCTTCCTGCATCTGTTTGTCCTTGGCCCTGGCACAAGAGGGGGACGTTCGGAGATGAGCTCTAGAGTGTGTCCCACAACTGGAACCACAGCAGCTACCACCTGCATGGGGCCAGCAGCTTCCAGGGACACCCTGCCCAGCCCCAGCTCCCAGTTCTGGGGTCCCACACAGAGCGACATCTCCTAGCCATCGCTGGGTGCTGCTCTCGCCCCAGGGCCCACTTTCCAGAGAGCCAGTGTGGAGGGGCAGAGGACTCCACCAAGAGCCGGCCTTTGGCAAAGCAGCAGGGTCCTGGGGACCGGGGCGGACGGCCCAGCCTAGCCCGAGTGGGGGAGGTGCATCAGCCACAGCTCTGCAAGTTACCTGCCCAGCCTCCTTCCTTTCCTTACCAAACTTCCACTTTGTTTCTTTCCTCCTCCCCACCTGCCTCCTCTGCCCCGATTTCCCCCTTGTTTCGAAACGCTTATTGCCACGGGTGCAGCCTGCAGCCCCCTCTGCCATCTGTAGCCCAGGTGGGGGTGTGGTCCCCTCCACAACTCTAAAAGAGTTTTAGAAACTTGGAAAAAAAAAAAAAAACCTTTAAAACAAAAACAAAACAAAATCAATTGTCAAGTTTTGAGCCACCTCTCTGGCAACAATAAACTTTTTAAATGACTGGCTTCCCCTGGGAAAGGAAGCCCCGGGGAAAGCCCTTTACAGGTGGTCTGAGCCCAGTCACCATCCTGCTGTACACAGTGCCCACAGCTCACAGCCAGGCGCACGGGGCCCCTACTCCATGGAGCTCGGCTGGCCCCCCGCCTAGACGAGACCCACGGAGAGCTAAGCCGTGGCGGCGTGTAACCCACGGCTGTCTGGTCGGTGGTGGGTGGCTGGTGCCCTTCCCTTTTCGGTCTTTCTCATCGAGGTGCCGTACAAGTGTGCGTGTGTGCACACACACACTCCATTGTCTTCTCTCCCAGGTTTTACCCTCTTCGTCCCCTCACTTCTTCCTGAGACCATCTCCCAAACAAATTACCCGCCCGTAAATCTTTGTCTCGGGCCCTTCTTCTGATGGGACCCAAAGTAGACACCCCCTCTTTCCTACCAAGGGTGGACATATTTAGAGGTCTCTGTCTTTTCCTTTTTGGCACTTAGTTGGCTCTCAGGTGGCACTGCGTGCCTTCCGTCGCACCAGGTCTGGCACTGGGCGTGACGAGAGGGGGACCTGTTAGTCGGTATGACATGGTTCACAACCCCGGGGATCTGCCCCCAGGGCTCCGCCGTCCCCGCCCTGACGTCTCCTCATGCCCGTTTTGGAGCCACCCTCCTGCCAGTCAAGCTCAGTTCGGCCCAAGCTGAGTGCTGGCTCTCCTCCCCGTCCTTCAGCAGGAGGCGATAGGTCTGCCCGCCCCACCCCACCCCTCCCCGCCCCCGGCCCTGCATGCTGCCCTCAAAGTGGCCGAAGGTGGGCCCCTTCACCTCTCCAGAGCCTCATTTCTGCTAGGAGTGGGTGCATCTTACAGTCCTCACAGATGGAACACTTGGTGTCGCAAAAATAGAAGCTCATCAAAGGTGTGCTTTGCTCAGCTGGGTGGCTGTTAACCGACGCACGCGAGGCTTAGCACCTTGTCCTGGAAAAGCAGAGGGAAGGGCGTCCCCGGGCGAGCTCTAGGGAGTGCGTGTGTGCGAACAGTTGTGTACACGCGTGTGCACCCAGGACCCCTCTCCCCTTGGGTGGCAAAAACCACCACCTCCTGGGTATAACCTCTCCTTCTGGGAGGCCTTTCCCATCTGTATGTCCACCTCCTACCCCCAGTTACGTCCCCTCCCGCCTGAAACACCCCCCACGGAACACGTTAAGGGGGGAGGCGGCTCCATCCATGAGGGTGGCGTGGAGTTGCGAGTAAGCCCACCTCACGTTGCCCCGTGCGACCTGCCCGGGTCACGGCACCGCTGTGGGCCCATTTTTCTTATCTTTAAGTCGGACGTAATAAAAATACGCGTTGGAATGGCTTGACTTAACCAAGCCAACGAGAGAACGCGTAAGGAAGGAGCGTATCGTAAGCGGCGAATCCTTTAGGGGTGAGAGAGGGCCGTCCGACGCCTCAGCGGGCACCGGTTTTCAGGTCGTTCCCGGAGAGGATCCGGTAGGAACAGAAGACAACAGAAACAGAGGCGGGCTGAAGGAAGATGAAAAGAGATTTATCGGCAGTATGCGGAGTAGCTTTCGCTCGCGCCAGGAGGCTGCAGAGCCGGGTGTGGAAATGGTCAAGGGCGACAAGCTCGGGGCAGTGACCACCGCCATGGCCAAGACCACACCATGGAAGTGGGACATTGGCACAGCCACGTCTGAGCGCAGGACGGCGTGGCACGTTTGCGGCTGCTGAGGCCCGGAACATTCCTCGGCCCTGTGTCACCTGGTGCCTTCTGTTACCGGTGGGTCCTCAGCAGTTGCTGTTAGCCAGGTCGCAGTGGGCATCCGAGGGGCAGGCCCCCAGTCACCGCCTGTGCCCCTCATGGGTGGTAGGACGGTCCTGGATCGATAGGCCGGGCAGCAGTGGCACGTGAGCCTTCCTAGCAGACACTTGTCAAGGACCCGTGTGGCCCAGTGTTACGGTGGCAGCTAAGACATGGCTGCGGCTTTAAACCTAAATGTTAAGTCGCGTCAATTACGGTGTGCCACGTGGTAAAATAGTGTGTAGCCGGGATCTTGATGAAAATGTGGGGAAATGCTTTCGATATTCTGTCCATGAAAAGGATAAAAATAAAAACACCAAGTTGTCCGTACCCTTGATTGCTAGTGTACAAAATCAGTGTGTGCGTGGAATGTAATATCCAAATGGAAAATGGCTGTTTTGGGGTTAGGGTATTAGGATGATGGGTAATTATGATTTTTAAATACTCTTTTCCTTTAAGGAAACTGAAAGGATACGTAGCAAGCCTTCTAAGATGTATTTAAAGGCAAAGCAAGAACTTCTGGGGGGATGATGCTCACGGCACGTAAACTGGAACAGTAGGTGTCCCTGTGCTGTGCTCCAAGTGTCATCAGGTGGCTGCCGGACAGACAGAGGTGCTGGTAGGACAGTCACCTGCTCTGTTCCTTTGGAAACGGCAACTCCTAAGACTCCAGCAAGCGGCTTGTCCCTTAAACCAAATGCGACGTTTCTGGGCAGCTCAAAGGACTCCTCCACCGGTAGCCGCCCCAGTTCTCACGGTGTGAGCTTCCTGGTCCGGGGCCTCAGCCCTGAGCCCATCAGCTCTCCGGCCTCACGTGGACCCTGCAGTTACAATGGAAACAGAGCCATCCAGGGCCAGAGGACGGCGGGTCGTACGCCTGCACTGGTGACAGCACCAGTGCACTGGTGAGACGGATCGTCTGCAGTTAGTATCGCCGACACCCGGGAGCATGTGACAGCGTGGCCTTTGTGGGGCTGGGATGGATCAGACACAAAGAGGGTGATGCAATGAGAGGACCTGGCCCGGAACCAGGGGACTAGGCCAAACACTTCCAGGTGGGGAGTTCAGGAACCCCTAGTGAGGCGGAACGGGCTGGTAACCGCGGACTCCCTGTGGAGTGATGTTTTTGTTTTACATGTGTGTTTCTCTGCATGTAGAATGTATCTGGAACGATCTTTTTGTCCTACATAAATAAAACCCCAGTCTGAGTGCTCAGAAGCACATACATTCAAGGGGTGCCCCTGAGTAGTCGATCGATAGCATGGGTGCAATAAACCGCAGCTAAACCCTTAGATCCCGGCACCAAGTCCAAAGTACAAGAACCTCTGTAGGAATTGTTCAGGCAAAGACCTGTCGTGGATGCTCCTTCTTGGTCCGGACGGGAGCCTGAGAAGGGTGAAGTCTGTTGGGATGGGCCATGCCTTGCCCTTGCTCAAGGCTGATACACTTTGGCTTCCTTGGGTTGGTGCCAGCCTGCGCCAGGCATTCGGTTCGATGGCCGACGGATGGTTCCTCCTTCGGGGCCATTAGCAAAACTTGAGGCTTGGGTGGAGGTCTTGAGACACCACCAGGCTGGGCTGCCTCCAGGTCACAGAGGCGTGAGCCCGAGTGTCTTTTGATTCAGAAGGTGTAGATTCGACAAGGCCATGAGCAAATGTGCACTGCTGGCCACCACGGCTTTAACTCTCTAGGGCTCTGTTTACTTGCGAATATGAAAGTAAATGTTTACTCTACTTAAAAAGTAAACAGTCTTATGCAGCTGAGTAAATGCAGAAAGAACATTCACAGAATTTTGAATGGTCCTGAAGACTCTGAAGCTGAATGGTCTTATTTTGCAGAAGGAACTGTGAGGCGAACGAATGGATGGATGAAACCTATTTTGAGGTCCTACTGATGCTCCCGAGCCCCCTCCGCCTAAGCTACCCGGGCTTCTCTGCTTCTGCTGCACCCTGCTTGGTGCAGCGCCCTCCCCCACGCAGCGGCCCCGCCTCACCCTGGCTCCCAGCTCGGCTTCCACTCCTCGCCTTCAGATTTCTGACTCTTCCTGAGAATGTCTCTCAAGGCCTCCTTGTCAGCGCAGAGAGATACAAGTTTCCACTTTCTCACCGGGACGGATTTAAGGCGCCCTGAGTCTTGAATTAGAATGACTCCCTTGATACCCTTCAATCCTCTGTAATGCCCTCTGGGCAGCCCCAGCCTTGGGGACTGAGCCATCCATCAGTCATTCTCTGGCTGTGACACAAAGTAGCTGGTGGGCTGCTCATAGCCTCCGCCCCGTTTCTTTTTACGGAAAGGACTGAACGCCATCGCAGCAGCCCAGCGAGTGGCGAACACACTACAAATTTGTGCTTTCAGGAGTTCGGTGTCAGCGCAGCTTTCCTAACGTGTGCTGATCTTACAAAGTGAGGGGCGCCAGCGTGTGGTACCCTGGCCTGCAAAGGGCCTTCATCAGGGCGGAGGAGAGAGGGCGGGGGGGGGCCTTTCACAGAGCCATGCTAAGTGTTGGAGTTTTGTTGAGAATATTTAATTCTTAGAATTCAAACTCAGTGACATTATACTAACTCTGTAACTTGGGATGTGGGCAATCAGCTGATGTAATGTTATGCTTTAATACTGAACCTTTTTGATTTTTGTCATAGGAATGAGTCAATATCATTTTTCTGGTTTTGACCCATTTTTATAAAAATGGCGCTCCTGTGGACCCTCTGCCTGGGGCCCCAGCACGCACAAGGGTTCGGGCGACCTGGGCGGGGTGCTCAGCGGGGGTCGCATAAGGCCGTCGGGAGAGTCCTTCAGGATCAGCACTGGGGGGGTGACAGGCAACTTGAACTGGGAGTGCTCTTACAGCTCGTCAAATCCAGTTCTCCAATTTTGCAGCCCAGAGAGAGCAAGTGCCTTGCTGTGTCATTGCTGCAGTCACCGTTGTCACCAGCATCATCTGCCATGTATCCAACACCCACCCAGGGTGCGTGTCTGAGGCTACAAAGAGGAAGGCGACGAGGTCTTGCCCTCGAAGAGTTCACAGTCTGGGAGGGGGGTGGGTCTTGCAGGGAGTTAGTGGTCGGGCTGCAGCTGGAGCTCAGGTCTCTGTCCAGACTCCCTGACCAGTGCTCCTCCCGTTACAGCGTGGCCTCCTCTGCCCTCATGGGCACGTGGAGGTGGGTGTCTGTGTGACCCAGCAATTTGCACTCAAGACCCCAATAGATAAAGTGACCGTGGCCTTGAGAGCAGTGACGGCCTTGGCTCAGTGCTCAGGACAGCTGTTGGGGGGGTCAGCTCAGCTGGGCAACGGACAGGATGACTCACAGAAAACACCTAGGGAAGGATCGCATAAGCCTGGCCTGGATCAAGCGTCCACATTCGAGCCAATCATCTGAGGCCAGGGGGGCGGAGCCACCAAGAGCTTGGAAGCTCCTGTCGGAATGAAGTGGTTGTGGTCAGAGGGGCCGTTTTCAAAAAGAGGGTGCTTTTCCCACAAAGGGGAGAAGGTGCCAGGCAGGCAAAGCCATAAGCATCCCCTGCAACTGAAGACGGTCATTCAGAAAGACGCAAGGATGTTTGAAGAGGAGAGGGGTTCTGCCCCAGCAGGGATCAGGGCGCTCCGGATGGAAAGTGAAAGGGGAAATGTTTGCCAAGGCCGAGGAGCAAGGAAGCAAAAGGCAGATCAGGAGGCCGTCCAGTGGGATACCAGACAGGGAACAGTGAGCAGGAAATGAGGCTGCAAAGTCAGAAGAGGCTAAACCCTGCAGTGGATGCCAGGGTTTGGGCTCTAATTTGCAGCCGCCGGGGGGTCCGTCCGGCTGCCAGGCAAAATACAGGACGCCCCGTTAAGTCTGAGTTTCAGGTAAACAAGAAATAACATTTGCTTGAATACACACTTAAACATGTTTCGCCGGGTATCTGCAATTCAGATTTAACTGGGCGTTCTGCACTTTTCTTTGCCAAATCTGGCAGTCCCAACTGGGGAGCCAGTGAAGGGTTTTCAGCCAAGAGAAGCACGGAGCTGTTGATGCAGCCCAAACTCCAGCACCTCTTCTGCCTAGAATCTCGGGCAGCGAGAACCTGTGCTCGTTAGTCACTGTGAGTCAGGTCCTGCCAGCTACCGAGTTTCCTTGAGTCCTTGAAGAAAGACCGAATCCCCACCGCAGGGCGGGGGCGCAGTCTCTTCGGGTCTCCAGGCTCTCGGCCCCGGCACATCCATCCTTGGTCGCTGTGGTGACTCAGCTGGAGTCATAGAATTCGATGAACCAGGTGCCCCATTCTCTTGAGAGTGACTCAGGAGTCAGACTCCCCGGGCTTGCTGAGGTCACCCTCCACGTAGTCCCTCCGTTTATATCGCGGATATAAACACAGGCAGAGATGGGCAAAAGGGAATCCCACATTTGCCACCGGGTCGCCTGCTCTTCTGTGGCCCATGCTTCCTTCCTCTACGGCGGGGAGGTCGCAGGACTGGCCTCAGGAAGCCGCGTGGCCGCTGGTGGAGGGGTGGGGGTGGACTGGGGAGTTCCTGGACAGCTGTGAGGGAAAAAATCTCATCAGTTGTCACAGCCAGGCCCCTGGGGAGCCATCGTGAGCCCACCCAAGAGCACAAGCTCTCGGCAATTTTCACCGGCGGCAGCATGGAGTCAGCTGGGAAAACACAGCCTCGCCAAAGGTCTCGGCTTCTGGCTCCTTCTTCTCAGCCCTTCACACATTCCCCATCCTAGAAAAAAAAATTTTTTTAAAGCAAACCAAGAAGGAGATGGCGTTTGGGATCTTGTTCAAATGATCCTAGAAGGTGCCAGAAGCAGCCAGAAGCTTCTTCCTCCAAGAGGCCTCAAATGACTTCTTCAGAACTCCTGCCAAAGGTGGTGGCAGCTGCCCCGTGCGCTCAGGCCCCGCCTGCGGCAATGCCTCTCCCTGCCTGCCACAGCCATCCTAGGGCCCTGGGGTCCCGTCCAAGTACCCAGCTTACAGGTCTCCATGGCCTCTGCTCCTTCTCTCAGCCTGGGGTTCACCACCTGCCCCTACTGACCTTCAGACCTCAGCTCACACATGGGCTTCCCCAAAAGTAGGGCTTCCTGCCGCCCCCCCCTCCTCCTCCTGGGAGGCTGTGCCCACTCGGTCCCTCTCAACACATGTACCCAAGCCAATTACACTTCTCTGTCTGAACTGCGTGGGGCCGCTCAAGGTCAGTGCGTGTGACTTTCATCTCTGCTCCCGCAGGGCCTCATAGAGCACGAAGTACAAAGCAGGCGCTCGGCACCAACGCCTAACTGGTTTAAAAAATAAGAGCATGAAGCAAAGGAGAAACAATGTTCCCTGTTTCTCCTCAGTCCCACTGCTCAGAGGCATTTCCGGGCAAGCTCGCACCCGCACGCACGCACGGGCCCTGGGCTGCCAGCAGTCCCAGGCTCACCTTCGTCCTCTATCAAAGCCGCTGGGACACCTCTGCAGGCCGGGCTGCGCAGGGCTACCTCATTCCTCCACCGAACGCGCACGCAGACGGGGGTGATGTACTCCTACAATCCCGAGTTCTTCAGTATTGAAATTGTTCCTTCCTTGACATTTAAAACAAAGCTGCAGGGACAGTCCTTCTTTTTACAGGAAGCTCCTGTTCCCAGGCGGTGAGAGATAGAGGCTGCCTTCCTAGAAACGGAACTGTTAGGACGGAGACAATATTTGGACTTTGTCAAATGCTCTCCAAAACGATGGCAACGAAGTCCATTCCCATGCACAGCCTGTGAGCGTGTTTTTCCAATAAACTCTTACCACTGCGATGGGTAATCAGACTGTCATTTTTCTCAGTTGAAAACCATTATTCACTGTTCTAACTGACGCTATTTTAATTACAAGGGAAGTTGTGTTTTAACATTTTTTTTTATTGATCACTTGCATTTCTTTTCGGTGAACTGCTTAGTTAGATTGTCCATTTTATATTAGTTTTTCACTTTCCTATTGATTTGTAGAAGTTCCTTCTATGTTAAGGAAATTCATCTTTTTTCATAGAAGTTGTAGAGTTGTTCTCAGTTCATTGTTTAATTTTATTTATTACTCCTTCCTTGTTTATTTTGCCACACAAACTTTTTTATTGGATGTCTTGGGGTGACGTTGGTTAACAAAATTATGTGGGTTTCAGGTGTACAACTCTACACACACCAGCTCTGTGTTGCGTGGTGTGTTCACCACCCCGAGTTCTCTCCTTCCATCGCTGCTGCCTCCCCTCCCCGTTTCCCACCCGCAGTCCCGACACTGCGGTCTGTGTCCGTGAGTCTTTCTTCTTCTATCTTTCTTTGCTTAATCCCTTCACCCTCTCACCCACACATTTTAAATTTTAGTAGCCAGATTTATTCATCTTTTCCCGGCTTCTGGGAATACCTGCTTACTCAAAGATGAATAAATGAAAGAAGCAAACGCCCATAGCACTCACGGTTTATACCATCGTGTAGAATTTACACACCCACGTTTTGATGCCAAGTGGTGTTGCCTCCCCATCTACAGACAGGCGGGGCTCGTGATTTCTGCCTCCCCATTACCCTCACAGCGCACAGTACCCTCAGACTAAGTTCTTAGGTTTTGCCCAACTACCACCCACGCCTCGGGGCAGGCAAGCCTGGAGGGAGAGTCCCCCCGGGAGCCCTGAGCAGGAGCGGGGAGCCAGGGGCTGAGGCTGGAGGAATCTTAGGAACCGTGCCCAAGGCCCAGGCCTCAGTGTGCGGGAGGACTGTGACCCCACAGGGCGGACATGTGATGGCCCGTCACAGACGCTCCCTTCCCAAATCCACATGTGCCCTGGGCTGAGGGCTGGGAGCGGGGAAAGATGCTGCATTCCTCCCTTCAAGTTGGGGAGAGGCCATGGGCGAGGCAGCCCGCGGTGGGTGGGCACCTGCCTGGGTCCGGCCCGCCCGCCCGCCCCCCTCCACGGTGGGCTGCGTGCTGAGTTCTCCTCTCTCCCGGACCTTTCCTGGGCCTGAGCTCTTTCCGACAACGTCCCTCCTGCTCTGGTTGGCTCCAGCCACTGGCCTGTCCATCTGCACAGGTGCTGTCAATCCGGTCTGAGCCCCAGCACCTGCCAGGGTGCCCGGCTCCTGCCGGCCAGACCTCCCCAAGTGGCCTGCCAACGACAGCCCCGTGGTGGGACTCTCCCCTGGACGTCGCCTGAGCGTCCGTGATGAGACCACCATTTCATGGGTGTCTGCCATGTGCAAAACTCTGCTGGCAGCTTGCACGTGTTACCTCCTCACTGGTTTCCAGCAACGTTTTGAGAATGATGCTGTACCCGTGTGTACGGACCCGGAAGCTGAGAGTCCGGGAGACTAAGTCAGCTGTCCAAGATGTCATCATCTCGAAGGAGTGGGGTCAGGACCCGGACCCAGCGTCTGCGCACCTGGAATCGCCGCGGCCCCTCAGGCGTGGAGCTCCGCCTGCGAAAGGAATTTCCTTCCAGGAAGGAAAGGACCGCTGGCGGCTATAGGCCTGCCTCCCGGAGTCAAGAGTTCAGGCGGCCTTTTCCAGCCCACCCCCGAGCCGTCCACAGCCACCCCAACACAGGGGACTTCCTTCACCTCTGTCCCTGCAGGTTTCACAAGTGTTTTCAACAAGGTGGGGCAGCTGGGGGCGGGGCAGGGGGAGCAGCTGGTTCTTCACCCACTCACCCCAAAGTGAGAGAAGCCAGGCTGTTCATCAACCTGGAAAGCAGGGCCGCAGCCCCTCGGACTTGCACAGGCCCTTCCCGAGGGATGGGCACTACTGGGAGATCAGCTCCATACCCACCACCCACCCCTGGGCCACTGTACTCCTTCCAAAAGAACAAAAGCAAGCCAGGAGATGCCTGGGTCCTTCTGAGGCCAGCCAGAGACTGGGGCCTGAGGAAGGCAGCCTTGCACTGGGATAATAGGATCTCTCCTCCTCTTGTTTCACCTTTAAAAAAGTCATCAATCCCTGGCTGGTGTAGCTCAGTGGATTGAGTGCGGGCTGTGAACCAAAGGGTCCCCGGTTCGGTTCCCAATCAGGGCACGTGCCTGGGTTGCAGGCCAGGTCCCCAGTAAGGACCCGTGAGAGGCAACCACACGTTGATGTTTCTTTCTCTCTTTTTCTCCCTCCCTTCCCTTCTCTCTAAAAATAAATAAAATCTTTAAAATAAATAACTCATTGAATGACACAGCCTATGAATGCATTATCATAACAGATTCAAACACAGACATACGTAGTAAACTTTTGAAGCTTCTAAGAAGAAACTATTAATAGCATGGTATGTATCATCTATATCACATATATTTTTAACATAAATGTGATCATGTTATGTGACATAAAACATTATTGTCCCACAACTTTAAAAATTTTTAACACAGTAAATTTGACTCGGAAGAATTCCACGTTGGAGTATGAAGTTCTGTTTCATTATTTCTGATGGTTATGGCATATTTTATAGCACAATTAACCATCATTTACAAACTCTTAGATCAGCGCCTCTCAAACTATGGTTCTTGAACCCCCATTGAGCTCCCAAATGCCTCAGGAAGTCCTCGAAATCACAATGATCTTCATACTGATCCTGAGAACGTTCTGCCTGTTTCGCCATGCAGACTTCCGTCCCGACGTGGGGTAGGTCAGTAGCTGTCTCACCATCACTGTTCTCCTCACCACCCCGCCCTCTCGGGGAAAGACGGACAGCCAGCCTCCCCTGGGATCATCCATGACGGAGCATCCGGAGTGACTAATTTTGTCGCACCCCGGTCTTCTCCTGCAATGGCTCTGAATTCAAGCGTGCGTGTGGCTGAGGCGCAGGCTGGACTTGCTGAATTTTTAGGGGACGTCATTTTCACGTGACAGGCAAGGGGATGCTTATTCCCACTTGGAGATTTGGCAAACGTTGCCCCAAGAATGAACGAGGTGAGCTTGTCGTTCCAAGGAAAACAGCTCGCAGCATGTGTTGCACATGAGAACATTCGAGTTTCCAGGGAAAAATTAGAATTTGGAAAATGTGTATCTGCCACCTTAAGCCTGGTCACCTCCCAGTACTTAAAAACTAATGAGATGTGGTTAAAGATTAATGAGTGTGGGTTTTTAAAAAATATGGTATAATGAAATGTGTCAACATTCAGAAGCTCTGGGCAGCTCAGTGCACCAATATTTTTCAAACAACAAATGTTACAAAATTGGGCAAGGAGAAAAGATCCACTCAGAGTATAAGACAGAACAATGCATTTTCATGTAACAGAGTATAAAACGTTTATTGATATGAATTCAGATCCCACATTGCCCCTACCTTTGAGAAACTCTCCCTTAACGAGGATTCAATTAATGTGGAAGAAGAAAATCCACAAGTACCTGAGAAAAGGCTAACAAAATATTCCTCTCCCTTTAAACTACATCTTTGCAGGGCCAGCAGTTCTTTAAATGCTTACACCGAGCCAATGTATCGAATGGGTAGAATGAGAGGCCACCTCTAATGCAAAACGCAGACACCCTGCTCATCACATTTTTTGAGTCTAAAGTATGCAGTTAGTTTCCATAAAAATGTATTTTTATGTTAACATGTAATAGGTAATTATTATGTTAACATGTAATAGGTAATTATTTTGAACTCATTAATAGATATTTTAATGATTTCCAACCTAGTACACATCGACAGATAACTCAAGTATTTCAAGCTCTGGGCTGCTGGATAATTTTTAAGAATGTCAAGATGCCCTGAGACCAGAATGTTTGAAGATTGCTGCTGTAGATAGTGAGTCCTCAGACCTGGAGTCTAGCTGTTATACTTCACCCTGCTTTGGCCAGAACAGGCAGCTCAAGGGCCATTGAAGGACCCAAGGTCCACAGTCTCCGCAGCCTGGTGTTTGGCAGACCCTCCTCACCACCCAGCCTACGCTCACTCCTCCTTGTTTGTCTCTGTCCCAGGAAACCACATGTACAGACAGGGTCATTAAAATTAAGGGTAGCCCTGGCTGGTGTAGCTCAGTGGATTGAGTGCGGGCCTGTGAACCAAAGGATCACAGTTCGATTCCCAGTCAGGGCACATCCCTGGGTTGCAGGCCATTTCCCAGCAGGGGACGCACAAGAGGCAACCATACATTGATATTTCTCTCCCTCTCTCCTTCCCTTCCCTTCTAAAGATAAATAAATAAAATCTTTTTTTAAAAAAATGTAGTATTCTCCCCCCAAATTAAAAAAAAAATTAAGGGTAAATTTGAGTTGCTAGGCTCTGAATGAGGAGGAAAGAGAGTGGAGGGCCTCGGTTTTAGAACACCCATTTAGGTAACTCAGAAGCCCTGTTTTACAAACTTACAGATTCCCAGTGTTTTCTGGGGGAAAGTTTTCTACAGCCTCCCGACTCAGAGAAGCGGTCCGTGGCGGGGGCAGGGCGAGGGTGTCTTCTGCAGCTTGTCAAACATGCAAAGGCACGGTCCCCACCCCAGGGCTACAAAGTCAAAATACACGATTCTAAGGAGATTCCCCAGGTGACCTGCGTGGACGCTGTGAAGCGCATTTTAGAATCTAAAATCTAAAACTCAAAATGACTTCTAATTTCCAGAGCAGTTGGCAGGTTCTTTGGATCAACTCTCCTACTGACAGGAACTTTGATACAAATAGGATGTATCTTCCTAGAAGTGGTAGAGAGATTTCAAGAAAGCAAGAAACTGCCACAATCACAACGGAGGGATCATTTATTCAGAGGGCAAAGCCTGGACTGAAGACGCCTTTGCCTGAAGGTCATTTGCTGAGCCCAGAAAACTAGACTGCAGGTTTTGAGGGGTTCTTGGAGTGAGAGACACAGAATTAAAATCTGCAAGTTGAAAAGCCCCTGTATCGAAACTCTCAAGCGCTGAACTTAGTCCTGTTCCTGGGTGCCTGGTGAAGGTGTCTTTAGCATGGATGGCAAATCGTTCCCACCAGGAATTTTCCAAACAGGATGACCAGAACCGTCGTAGGTGAGCCGGCTCGCACCGAAACTAGTGCAAGCAAAAAACAGACTCGGAGACAGCTAAGCTAACAATGTCTAACAAAATAAAGGCGTGCTCGACCACATCCTCAGGGAACAGGGATCTTATCAAAAGTCATGCAGCCAGTTTGAATGAAAGAGAACTGAATAGAACTTGTAGCAATTTTTTAAAAATGCAATTAACAGAACTAAAAACCAAAAGAATGAGTTCCACAGCAGACTGTAGGCAGCTGAGTTGAAAATCTGTGAGTTGTAAGACAGGGTAGAAGAAATTTTCCGGAACATAATATGGAAAGACAAAAAGATGGAAAATTCAGGTTGAAAAATGCAAAAGACAAAAAGTGAAAAAGTCACATATGTATTTGGAATCCTAGAAAGAGAAGAGTAAGATAATGTGGCAAAGGCCATATGTGAAGAGTTAATGGTTGAGCATTTTCGGGAACTAATAAAAGCCACCAATCCACAAACTTAACAACAGCTATGAACCCTGTGCTGGATAAATGAAATGAAATCTACACTTTGATACAGTATTATAAAACTTCACCAAAAATTATCATCTTTAGCAGCCAGGGGTTGTGGGGAAGTCACATGAGCACAATAGGGCGGACAGCTGACTCCTGAAGCAACCATAAAAGCCAGAAGACGATAGGATTCAACACGAGGAAAACAACCGCCACCTTTGAATCCCACACTCAGCAAAAGTATCTTTGGAGAATAAAGACAAAATGCAGAGGGTTTCAGGCAAGGACAGTTACAGAGCTTGTCACACAAAGCCCTATCCTACAGGAAATTCCACAGGGCCCACTTCAGGGGGAGGAAAGGCAATCCCGGCTGGGAAGACCGAAACCCAAGAAGAAACGAGAAACAGAGAAACCAGAAAGTGTATGAATAAAGTTAAATGAACACAAACCCTGTTAGGCAGTGACGATGATGTCCTGCAGTGCTAACGTAAACATGCGGCGACAACTGCATGCACGTTGAGAGAGAGAGAGAGAGAGAGAGAGAGAGAGTGAATGGAGTTGGGGGTGGGGGGTGGGACTAGCACTGAGGAAATACTGATTGATGTGGGACTTGGTTAAGCTCAGAACACACGTTGTAATTTCAGCAGTGAACTCCAAATGCATTTAAAGAGAGTGTGTCACTTCCACGTGAATGGAGGAGAAGAACAGTTTGCTAGCAAAATCATAGGTCTAAAGGAAGGCAAGATCTGAGAGAAGCAGCAGCAGAACAGGCAGGACCCTTGCACCTGAGAGAGCAGGAAACCGACCTCTACGGAGGGAACAGGTAAATGCGGGAGGAGGCCTCAGGAAGCCACAGGCCAGCCCAAGGAGCCCCCACTGGTGAGGGGCGAAGACAGACTCAAGGTGAAGGTCTCAACACCAGGAGGGGTGCCCCTCCCGCACCCCAGGACCCTTTCGTAGGCCCCGAGAAGGAGAGGCGTGGGTTCCTAGGGACAGGAGGGGGGCTACCAAGAAGGTGGACCTCTGGGCCTCAGGCACAGGAGAGCTTGGGTGTCCTTAGATGTGAGAGCCAGAGCGAGGAGGCCCCAGCTCCAGAGTCCCTTAGCGAGTGACAGCTGGGAGACAGGAGGACAGCACAGTTGCTTCGTCCCCTGGTGCCCCCGCCGTCCGAGTGCTTGTTTGGTGGGATCTTCCCTGGCTGGGGAGCCACGGGAGGGGGACGTATAAGGAGGGGTGCTCTGTCGTTGGGCAGCTGTCGGGAAGAAGGCGGGTGAGTCCTGGGGGCTCCGCGGTGACCTCAGGACACACAGGCTCTATCTGATTTTACTCTGCACATTCCTGCCTGCGGGGAGGAATGTTACGAAGGACGTGCGGCCCACGGGGGATTCAGATGGTGTGACTCATCCAGACCTGTCCAGGCCCAACTGGGAAGAAAGCCACGTGTCCGATCCTGGCCGATTTCTATCGGGAACCTGATGGTGCCACGGACCTCCTCACGCAGCCTGGAAGGAGCCGGCGCTGCGGCGCAGGGGCCTGAGCGGAAATGTAGCCTCACTCCCACACAGGCAGACAGAGAGACAGAAGCATGGACACAAACTCAGGTCTCGCGCACAGACACGCAGACACACAAACACACAGGTTTATGTAGGGCTTAGCCTCAGCAGTACACGCATGTTCCCCTTTTACTTTCACGCACCACTCCCACCCCCAACAGTCAGATCTTAGCTGCACTCAGACAGACAGAGAGACACGCACATACACACCCCGAGTTACACGCACAAACTCCAGCACACACTGCTGTTCCAACCACCTGCTGTCCCGGCACGATGGCGGGAACCGGCTAGGAATGGCGGGCTCTGCTGGCACCCAGCGGCGCGGGAGCCCTGAGCAGCGGCGGCGGCCTCGCTGCCCAGCAGGCAGGTGTGCGGAGAAGACCAGGTTCATTTTTCCCGGACAGCCCAGTGCAGGCAAGCCTCCCTCACCGGGAGCCGTGACCAGTCCGGGTCACGCCCTACGGAAGGGCAGCCGGTGCCGGCAAAGCTCCAGCCTTGGAGCCAGAAGAAGCAGACTGATGCTCCCCCCTCCTGGAGCCTCAGTCTCCTGGCCTGTGACACGGGGCTATCACCCTCACAGGGTCGTTGTGAGGGTCAGCTGACGTGGCGTTCGTGGAGGCCAGGGGACACAGCGCTTGAGCAACGCCCGCCGGCTGCCTCCCTTCCTGGTACCTGGCCTTCAAACCGCACCAACTCATCTGGGCCTGTGGGGCGAACCACAGAGTCAAGGCCACAGGGGCCCCGCCTTTGTGCAGGAATTGGCACTCCCGTCACCCTGGCCAGCCACGGGCTCCCTCTCTAGTCCCCCCCGAATCAGCCTCTGCGGTTCAGCTCGGAAAGCGGTGGGGGGTGGGGGAGGGGTAGATAGAGGCAAGCACAGGGCTGGGTGTCTGGGGAGGGGCAGACAAACCACAGGGCTCTTCAGGGCCACCCTGAACCGTGAGGGGGGACCCTGGTCATGTCCCCTACAGGTCACAGGGTAGTGATGACGTGAAGGAAGGAGGTGATGTCTGTGAGGCTGAGAGCTGGGCGCTCAGGAGACGCTGGACAGACATTTACTCCCATTAGTTCATTTGTTCCCACGACGTGACCCCCTTGCACTAAAGCTGTGACACACCCAGTCGTCACACTTTCGTGAGTGTCCCGGGACTGTTTCTCTTGTGTGGCTTTTTTTCTTTTAACCGGGGGGAACCTCCCTGGAAGCCTCCGGAAGGCCTTCTTTCATCTTTTATTGGCCAGGACCGTGTCACCAGTTGGTGCTGAACAGTTGCCGGCCAGGAGAATGTGGTCACCGCCAGTGTCCTGGTGCCCCGGTGCTGGGTGCTGACCACACAGTCTGCTTCTGCTAGGAGGGAGGAGGGGCTGGCTCTTGGGAACAGGGAGGGTCTCCTAACCACGCTGGACACCTTGTTCCTTCCAGAAATCCCTCCAAGTTGGTGGCAGTCACGTTTGTTGTCATCTCCTTGGAATGCCACAAAAAGCCCTAACATCCTGATTTGAGAAAAGGGCATCACGGAAATGGAAAGCTGCAGGTCTGCAGTCCTCAGGCCTGTACGCACTGAGCCAGAATCTGAGCCCAGGGCCATCCCACCCGTGCGGCAGTGACGTCCCACACCCCGACACCATGCCATGGAGGAGGGCGTGGCAGCCGGACAGGAGGCAGGCGGGCCAGGCAGGCGTGGGGGAAAAGATTCGGCCGACGGACCAAGGGGCTGAGGGGCCTGGGCTGGGGTCCAGCTCTGCCACTCACCTGAAATGTCCCTCCTCTCTGCCTGTTTCCCCATCAGGAGAAGGGAGGGACTGGACTGCGAAGTCATTAAGGTTCCTTCTGGCTCAAACACCCTTTCATTCATTATCTTCCACAAGAGTCTGGGCCCCAGGGAAAGAAATGAAGAACCGGCCCCCTGTGGCTGGTCCGCTCGCAGCCTCGGCTCCACTATTTCGGGCTCATGAGTTCACCCCGAGGCCTGTGCCAGCCCCCGCGGCCTCTCATCTCTCCATCCTGGCCCCTGTGACAGAATAACTAAAAATACCGCGCTCCCGCAGGCCCGCCACCCGGCTCCTGCCCTCCCTGGAATCTGTCCATTTGCTGTTTTAGATGCATCTCAGATGAGAGCTGGGGACAAGCCCCACTCAGCAGCTTGGACTCCCAGCAGTCCCGCTCCGGTTTGTGGATACGGTTCCGGGGGGAGCAGCCTGCTCTGGTTCTGCCATATCCACTGGCCAGCTCAGTCAGCTCTGCCACTTTCTGTCTGGGTGAACTTGGCATGTCGGCAGCCTCTGAGCCTCAGTTTCCTCATCTGGAAAATGGGGGTGCTCCCCCCCCACCGTTTACCACACTGTGGGAATTAAAGGGGAGGGCTAGTCTGTGGGCGTGACCTCTGTCTGTTCCTGTGTTGCCGGAACCTGCCCTGTCTGTCACCTGGGCGCCTCCTGGTGACCTGGACCCCGGGGTCCTGCTCGGAGCCTGACCCAGTTTCACACGGGCTGCGGAAAGAAAGCCCTTCCCCGACTGGCTTCGTGACACAGCCGCAAACAAATCGTGCTTGGTCACTGGGAGAAGGGGGGCCCCCCTGGGCAGGACGGCACTCAGTGAACGGCCAGGTCTCCCCCTTTTGTTCTTTCCTGCCTGAGCAGAGGCAAACTTTTCTTGAAGACTGGTCGCCCTGGAGCATCCTGCCCCCACAGCAGACCCATAGGAGGACAGCGAGCCTCACGCCTCCGGCTGGGGCACAGAGGGGGAAGCTGCCTGAACGCAGGTGGGGGTGGGGGGGGGAGCTAGAGCTGGCGGTGCTGGTCCCACCCCTCCCCAAGGTGGCCTTGGCCCCGGGGTCCTCCACCCACAGACTGCTTCCCGCGAGGACCTGTCTCCTTCAGGGATGGCATTGTAGGGGAGGGTGTTAGCGAAGGCCTTACTGAGAGGATGCATGTGCAAAGACCACAGGTGACAGGGGAACTGAACTTTCTCGCCACCAGGGCCAGGGGACCGAAGGGATGGGGTGGGGCCAACACTCGGGGCTGAGCTGAGCAGGGGTCACGTGATCTGATGCATGCGTTACACGTTTACTCTGGCCCCTCCGTTGGTCTGCCTGGGGGTCGAGGGCAAAAGCAGGGAGACCAGGCTGGGGGTGAAATCCAGGCGGGAGCTGAGGGCAGCGTGGAAGTGGGGTTTAATTCCAGGCACACGCGGAGGGCAGCCCGCAGGGCTTGCTGAAGAGCGCGGGGGAGAAGCTGGCCACGCGCTGGATGGTTGGCAGACATCCCTTTGTGATCCTGTCCATCCTGTTTGACAGATGAGACACAGACTCCCTCGGTTTGGTTGCTAGTTCCAGGCCACGCGGCAGGGCTGGTGGCCTGACCTCAGCCTGCTTCCAAAGCCAAGTGCGCACCCTCAGCCCCTTGCCTCAGCCCCTTGTCTCGGCCCCATTGCCAGCTTCACATTCCAGGTTGGTAAGAATCTAAAAAGGCTGTTCGTAAGACACACACACACACACCACGTGTGTACATGTACAAACCACATACCACATATACACACAGTACACACACACACACTCACTAGCGCATACCAACATACAACCACGCACACACCACACACTGTGCACACAGCACACACCTCACATCATACACACACACAGCAATGCCACAGACCACATTCACACACCACACACTAGACACTCACACCACATGCCCACCCTTCGCACGTGCATGCAGCGTGAGGTGAGCTCGGCACAGGCCTCCCAGTCCCAGCCCACTGTCTCTGCTCCCAGAGGCCGTGGTTGGGATTCACGTGGACCGGTCCAAGCCCCGGCTCTGCCACTTTGCTCTTTCGTGACCTGGGGCAAGCAGACCAGCCCCGCTCTGCTTCGGTTCCCTCCCGTGGAAAACGGGGCGGCAACAGCCACTTCCGGGCTGTGCAAGGACTGGCAACAGCATCGGGGGCCAGAGGCTGCTCTCGGGCAGGGGCAGGCTTACGCCGGTGCCCCGTTTGGGGCCCTGACAACTTCACCTGGGTGCTCTTGGGAAAGTCCCTGGGCACCTGGGGTGGGTGTCAGGCCAGCCCACGGGTCTGCCCACAAGCTCCCCAGGAGATCCGTCTCCCTGTGAGACACAGGTTCGATCCCCCCCAGTCCCCATGCGGGCAGCTCTGGCTGCTGCCCTATCACCGCGGTCCTGACCTGAACCAGGGCACCTGGCAGACCCCGAGCCCCCTGCCTCCCTTCAGAGCCACAGTCGGGGCCAAAGGGACCCCTTTCCTTTGGGTCATGCTGTGACTTTCCATCCCCTGGAGACAACTTGCTCTGCTTGAGAAGGAGATTAATCCAGAGCGTGTGGGCTGCTCTTCAGCCCACGCACATGCACACATGTACATAAACATGCACACATGTGTGCACATGCACGTGTACACAGTGAGCTGAGTGTGCTTTCCCTGAACGCCTCGACATCCTCACTATGTGCTCATTCTCATGCAGGCGCACACTCTCCAGCAGAAAGGGCACTGGACGCGATGTAGGAACATCTGATTCCAAATTGTGTCTCTGCCATGACATTTAAGGTCTCTGACAAGACAGTCAAGTCCCTGTGGCCCCGCTTTGACATTTAGCAAGTGACAATGGAGGGTTGTTCTAAGTGTCAAACTGGACGAGACATGCATGTGAGGACCCAGCCCAGACCAGCAGCAAGTAAATAACAGCCACGTTTGTCTCTCCGCTGAGAAATGTGTCAGCTAATAATCTTTTGGTTTGTTTTGCAAACTGCGGGTCTAATGTATATTGTTTGTTTTGCAAACTGCGGGTCCAATGTATACTTGACACATCCCTTCCCGGATGCGTCCAGTAAACATTTGCCCATTGCCTGCTCTGTATCAGACACGACCTGATGTTGAGGAAACAGGAGAGGTGTTGTCTTATGTTAGGAGGCTGGAGGTCTTTCGGGGTGGGGGGGCGCCGGACAACTGAAGCACCTCCCACCCAGGCCCCTCGGTCCAGCCCACACGCCTCTTGGCGAGATAGCCTGAGATGCCAGCCTGACCGGCCACCCTGCTCTGCACCCCACGTGGCTGCCTGTGCCTCACCGGAAGGCCCTGGCTGACCTCCGGGCCTGGGTGCTCGGGCCCATCGGCCCCTCCTGACCCACATTTTCCCTCTGCTTCCTCCTTGCCCTGCACCCTCCAGCGAAACCTCCCCTGGGAACACACGCCTTGTCTCTGCACCCTGCTCTCTTTGTCTGACTACCTGGCTCAAACCCCTGCCTCCTGCCTGTCCCTGTCCCTTAGGCCCACCACGAGGCACTGGTGTCTGGTGTTTGTCCCAGGTACGTGTCTTGCCCAGGGAGTCCTGGAGGGCGGGGGCTATATTTTACCCCCTCTGATTCCCCCGGCGAAGTCAGGGGCTGGGCAGGTTCTCAGTAACTTCAAGTTGAATTGAATGTTTGTTTAAAGAAATGTCCTTTATTCATCAGCAGTTTTGACAAGAGAAACTGTCCCCCCAGAAACGCTGTGGCGGCAGGAGGTGGCACTTGGGGGGCCAGGGCGACGCTCAGGACCTCGGAGCCCCAGAGCCCCGGTGGCTACAGGCTGCCCAGAGCTGCCCACCTGACCCCCCCGCCACCTCCCCCAGGCCCCACTTTTGTTTCTTCCTCCTGCTCCTTGGGTCCTTTGGGCAAGTCCTCTCCACCACTATGGAAAGAGGGGGGACCCTTTATGAAGGTGCTCACGGACGTTCCCAGGGGTCTGCAGGTGGCAGCTGCTGTGGCGACGTGCTGCGTTGTCTGAGACTTTCCAACACGCAGCGCTCGTCTGTCCCCGGCCTGGGAGCCTTCGCTGCGTGGTAACAGCCACCACGGTAATAAAACAGTCGGCCACGGGAAGCCTCCGGTGTGCTAGGCGCAGGCAGGCTCTCACACCCGCCCTGCGAGCGCCTACCCCCACCTTCCAGCGGAGGCAACGGGGATGGAAGGCTTAAGCCACTTGCCCGAAGGCATGTAGTGTGGGGTCCCCAAATATCATCGATGGGACAGCCCAGCTGCTGCCCTGAAGCCCATCTCCACGTGAGGCCACGTGCCCACGGCAGCTCCTCCCCAGAGTCTGAGCACGCAGGGGCACCAGGAGACAGGAGATGCAGGCTTATCTGCTGGGTGACTCGGCTCAGGATCCCCAACACCCAGCCAAGCTCTCTTAAGACCACATTGCACCTTGGGGTGCTGCCCCTCAGCCTCCCTCCTTCCCTCCCTGCTGACCCCGGGGCTCAGACCTGCCGCCTGGCCCCACAGCTCTCCCAACAGCCCCGACCCCTGCTCCTTTTTCCTCACTGCCGTTCCCCAAGAGACCTCGTGCAGGGCTCACCCCTCGGCACCTGCTTTTGGAAGACCAGGGTGAACACCACAGTGAGCGCCCTGGAGGCGGAGGCGGCCTGCTGGCTGAGCCCTGGGCCCGGCTCCATCCTCCCCCACTGACGGGCCTCAGCTGGCTCCCACGATGGACTCCATTCCCAGCCTCTGACACCCCTGGGGTTGGGTACGATTTCTCGGGGCCACGAGACCAAAGAAAGAAGCTGACAACTCCATTGTTACATTAAGAATTTATTAAGACATACAAGGTGCATCTTGGGCCTCAGGAAGACGCATAATATTGTCCTTCCCATATGACCACTAAAGGGTCATGCAGGACAGGACAGGCTGGATAGGGGCGGTGGGGCGTGTTCCGCCCCAGATAAGAAGACGCCTAACATTCTTTCCAGGCTGTTCCAGGAGCTGGTGTGCCTGGGCCTAGGGGAGCGTCAGCAAGTCTCAAAGGGGATCTGGGGAGGCAATCGACACGCTTGCCCCAGGGCAGGTCAAGGGTCTGTTCCAGGAGCCAGTGTGCCTGGGCCTAGGGGAGCGTCAGCAAGTCTCCAAGGGGAATCTGGGGAGGCAATCTCCGCTCTGGCCCAGACTCGCTGGATCCAGATCAAGGGCTCAGCAGCGGTCAGGCGGCGCTCACGTCACAGAACAGCCTCCCCTCCATACCTGGGCGTAGCCTCTGGGCGGCGGCGAGCATCTGGGCCATCGGATCAGGATGCAGGTAGTCTAAGGGACTTCAGGTGGGTGCCCTGAATGGGAGGTAGGATGTGGTGGTCCTTCGTGGACCCTGTGAAGCAGGTGACACCTCGGGGAGAGCAGAGCCACGGGACAGAAGGAGCCGGAGCCTCTGGCAGCTTTGCCAAGCCTGCTGGGACTTCCACACGAGAGACAAGACCTGCGCCTTGCTCCAGGCACCGTTACTTGGAGGGTCTGTGACACTTCCACAGTGGCACCCAGCACCCAGCCCATTCCGATTCCGGTCCAGGCTTAGTTGGCAAAGCTCTGGGTTTTAAAGGGCCACAAGAGCCCCATCACTGTGGAGGGCACCCAGCATGGACCGGGGCCACGGAGGAGAGGCAAGGAGTATGATGGACGAGAGCCCGGAGGAGGGGCCCCGCGAGGTGCCCAGCGCCTGGGCAGGCCCGAGGCCGAGGCAGCTGCTATTACTACGGCTGTTGCCACTGTCGTTACTGAAGTCATTTAAGCAGGGACCTGACCCGAGGAGCAGGCAGGCAGAGCCCTGCCTGCCATGGTCTGAGGGCAAGGTCACAGCCTGGACCAGGGCGGAAGGATGCTTCCCTGAGCTGTGGAACATTAGTGTGATGAGATAGCAGGAGAAGCTCAACCCCCCCACCAGGGGGGTGCTTCTCGAGCCCCACCAGGCAGTCCTGCAGCCCAGGCGGCGAACATCACCCGCCCATGACCTTGGAGGCCATAAGGGAGGTATTCTCATGGCCTTCAGTCCCGTGGGAGAAGTCTGTCCTGAGTGTGCCTGCTGACCCTGCCAGAGTGACCAGGAAGTGAGGATGAAGGCAGCACCCTGCGTGGTACTCAAGGCACCCCACTTTCACACCAGCCTGATGGAATTCTGTCACCCCAAGCCCTGCCCCTGTCACTGTGCCATCCCCGCAGCCTTCCCGCCGGCTCCCTCTGCCACCTCCCACGCACGGTGCATGCCAGGTCCGTGGTCATCCCTTCGAGGCCGGGGTGACCAGCCTGGAAGGCATGACCCTCCGCCCACCCCTGGCCACCTCCTGTGTGCATCTCTCACTCGCTGCCCTGGGGTCCTGCCCACAGGCTCCTTCCCCTAGACATCAGGGGGCGCGCCCAGTTCCCCACAAAGTGCTTGCCCAGGGAAGGGGTCCGTGGCTTCCTGATGGGTGAATGGAGACGCAAGGCGCTTGTCCACAAGCCCCGAATGAATGAAAGTGAGCAGGGAACCCACAGGCTCATGCAGAAAGTGACAGGAAATCATCCAGAGACACTCATGACAGAGGCGAGAGCTGCCCCCGAGGAGAGGGGCCGTGGGGACCCGACTGACAGGTGACTATGGGGAAGCTGCATGCCAAGGAGGTGGCCCTGCCAACCCAAGGGCAGGCGATCCCTGCCCTGCTGACTGCGTCTTTTGCGACCGAGCGGGGCCCACCTCCGGGACACAGCGCTGCCAGCCCCGCACCCATGGGGGCTGCCGCTTTAGCTAGTGCTGCAGTGAGTGTGCAGACGGGGAAACTGAGGCCCCAGAGCGGAAGAACCAAACCACCTGGGTCCTGGGGGCAGAGTTCGGGCTCCCTGCTCTGCCCCTTGAACTTCACCACAAAGTAACATCCAACGAGCGTTAGTTAGAAAAGGAAACATAAGCCCCCGTCGAAGGCCATACAGATGATCTCTGGCCCTCTCCTCTCCTCCCCTTCAAACCCTTCCTACCCAGGAACCGGCAAACTTTTTCTTAAAGGGCCAGATAGTAAGTATGTTGTGGGCGGTACACAGTCTCTGTTGCAACTGCCCAGCCCAGCCCTTGGGTTGCAAAAGCAGCCAGAGACAATACGTAATGAATAATTAGGGCTGTATTCCAATAAAACTTTATTAACAAAGCCAGGCAGGTGTCGGTTTGGCTGGGCGCCTTTGTTGACTCTGGCCCTCCCAGTGTTCACTAGGTGACTGCCACGTGATTGGGTCCTCAGTCCCCAGCTTCCGTTCGTGTCTGCGTTTGCTCTCGGGTCACCCATTGAGAAGCACAGGTGCCCAGCTCTGGGTGGCCTGCAGCCCCTGGCCCCGCCCACCCCAGGGTCCAGGGACCAGCTTCCTTATTACCCCAAAGCTGCCCTTTCCACCACCATAGACATGAGGTTGGCTCAACCCCAGCCCAGTGCCGAGGATGTGATTACCCCAGTCTTTCTCAAGCAATTGCCATGGCAACCCCTGCTGCAGCCACCGTCTCCTCCTCCAGCTCAGCGCTGAGGGGTGTGCTCGCTTGAAAATGAAGTCCCTGGGCCGGGGGGCGGGGGGGGGAATCAATTTCACCAATCTTTGGAGCCGTCACTGGGCCCAGGAGGCTGAGGGAAGAGTGGGAAGATACAGTACGAGGCCAATGATGATTACGCCAAAGGCCTGACAAGATTCTTTCTCGCATTCACGCGGAGCTCGCCCACCACCGCCTCGGTCTGCCTTCACCCCACTCAGCATTTCCTCTGGCCGCTCATTCACGGGCACCGCCCTCTGTCAGCAATGGTTCCAGGTCCCGGGGTGCGATCCAGGTTTGTTGAAAGACTGAGCTCCTCTGTCGCCCCCTCTTCCCCTGGTAAAAAACGTGACCTTGTCGTCACCGGGGATGGTGGCCTCTCCATAACCCCAGCGGCGGTCCACCGCTGCCAGACGGGGACCACAACCACAGCACCCCCGAGACACCCGAGGACCCTCCGTTTCCCTCGTCCGGTCGCTCGCCCGCTCTCCTCGGTGACTGTCTCAGACCTCCTCCTCCCTCCAAAACTCCACCGGCCCTCCACCGGCCCCTCTGCGTGCAGAACCTCGGAGCTCCAGGCCCTGCCCCTCCCGCTCTCCCACACCACACCTTGCTCTCTCTGAAGGACTCCCCCACTAGCGTGTGCTCATGCTCCCATTTTCCAGGTGTGCGCTCTAGACCCAGCTTAGCCCCGTCCCTGAACTCCAGGCTCACGTCCAGCGTCCTCCCGAGCTGCACGTGGATGTCTAACAGACGTCTCGACTCAGCCCGTCCAGGTTCCTCCCCAGGCTAACCTCAGGCCAGCACCTGGGGTCCTCCCTGTCCCCCTCCGTCTCCACCCTCGGCCTTCACTTCCCTGCAGGTGCGCCGGCGACCCCGCTGTGCTGGGCACACAGGTGCCCACACCAGGGGCTGCACTGCGAGCCCATCTGTCCCTCCTTGACTCGGACACTTCCTCAGCAGGCTTTTCCCAGCAGCCCCTGCAGCTGCATCTGCTCCCGGCCCACGGTGCCGCCAGGCTTGGGAAGCACTGTTCTGGCCCCGGAGGTGGGAAAGGTGCAGGTGGCAGTGACTTATTTACTGTGATGAGAGTGGGCCTCACAGATGCTCCTCAGACCCACGCTCAGCACCAGGCTGACCCAGCACCCTGCTGCCCCACGCCCCCAGCAGACCCTCTGATGTGAAGAGCCTGGCCTCAGTCCACATCACTGTGGCACCAAGCCTGGCGGGGACCGCATCGCGCTCGGATACATGAGGGGCAGAGCTCGGGTCCAACGATGAGCAGGTTTGGAACGCGGGCATCACCGGCAGAATTTGCTCATTTTCAAACTTTGAGAGGCACTGGCACCCTGTCTTCCCCCAGATCATGCTGCCTACCCCCTCAGTGGCGAGGCGTCTATTGTCTCCATGATGGCGACAGCTCCGCAGGACACGTCATCAAAGTGCCACTGAACAGGGGAGCTAAAGAAGGTCTCGGGAGGGTGCGTGTCAGTGACCTGCCCCAGTCACAGGCCGGGACGCAGGCCTGGACTGGTAATTTCAACCTGAGTCAGCTTTAAACCCAAAGAACAAGGTTTCTACCCTTCGAGGTTTCTGCAGCTCGCCCCTGCAGAGGCCCAGACCCTCAGCATTTGTTCCTCGGCCACTGTGTCCCCCCGGTGACCCCGGGCAGCCCCCGGCTGGTCCGCTCTGGGCTCTGACTTTGCTTGCCCAGAAGTCGCTGGCTGGGCTGGAATGCGCCCGGGGCACCCGCATGCAGTCTGTCGCAAACTGAGACCGCACCTGGGACTTGCGGCCGATCAACAGCCAGCTTTGGCTCCGGTAGTCCGCCTTCTTATCTGTGCGAGAGACTGGTCTAGCGGGAAGACGCTCGGTTTAAAAAATCTTGACTTGCCTGGAGCCAAGCTCTGCTTTCATCATTGGGCAGGGAGTCATCACTCAAGCTTCAGAGCAATGTTCTTCTCAAAATTGCATGTTTTACAAGAACGGCTCTCAAAAACATATAATTCTGATGTTGTGAAACTGTTACATCAACACCGAGTTTCAAAAACATGGAAAAGTTCACCCAGGGACCTGAGGGGGTTGTTATTGGAGGTGGTGACCGCCCCGGGGTCCCGTCTCCTTGTGATGGAGGGGACAGGCATTTGTGGGCTGGTTTCTCAATAGTATGGGAAGGTTGGTAATTGAAGGGTGGGACAGAAAGAAGAAAGGGAATCGATTCGGAGACCCGGGTCACATGCTGCCACAGGCTGCTGAGCGGCATGGGGCCAGACTTTTGACTTGCCGGTTTGGCCTCCATGTCCTTGGCTATGAACTAGGGGCACTGGGCTGGGCGCCCCCTCCAGTGTGACTCGGGCTCACTGAGAAACTTGCCCGCTCTGGGCCTCCCCTTCCTCGTGGGGGGAGAAGGCATCCAAGTAGACGGCTCAGGGAACAGTCTGGTCCTGAGATTCCAGAATCTGGCATTTTCTGATTGCCATTGGATGATTCCCAGTCCGCAGGGCGGCGCTGGGCATTCACCTCCCGTGTGGCGTTCCTCCTGGCCAAGTTAGGAGGAATATTTCCTCAGCTAACCGCCCTGGGTTTGAGCCTTTCCAGTGCCAGGAATAAAGAAGGATTTAAGGACACTTCCTTTTCTCCATTCAGAGGCAGTCACAGTTCTACCGTATTACCCATCACAAACTGCTGACCAAGGCAGGGGAAAGCGTGGGGTGCAGAGCAGGGGCAGGTCACATTCTTCCTCCTTGGGGACCCAGAGCCTGCTGGGATGCAAGCTCTGCCCTTTGCTCCCAGCGACCATCCTGTGCAAGCTGCAACCATTGCCACACTGCAGGGACAGTGTCATCTCGGGGACCTGAGGACCCTGGGGCCCCCAGGAAAGCAAGGCTTTCTGTGTTTGGTTCCAGCTCAGCTCTGGCTGACTGTCCGCATCCCGCACCCGGGCTCCAGCACCCTGGGTCTGCTTTGGAAGCAGCTTATGGGACCATCTCTGCCCCTTCAAACAAGGCTGGAAATCGGTCCCAGCCAACAGCATCCCTTCTGGTGTAGGCACAGGGCTGGTCTTGCCACTCCCGACCTGGGTGCTCGCTGAGTGCCTTCCCCGACCCCCGGCCTCTCAGTGCTCGGCTCAGCGCCCTGGCCTCCAAGGCCTGCCTCTGCTCTGCCCGGACTGGTGACCGGTCCCAAGCCCTCTCTGGGAACAGACGCAGCCTTCTGCTGGGCCCTGGGCTCTGCATTCCGCTACCGTGAATGTGCCTAAAGTCTCCCCCCCGTCTCCCTGGGGTCCCCGGGCCTCCAGGGAGGGCAGGCCCTGTTGGGAGGGCACATGGCATCTTCAGAACAAGTTCTGATTGCCGCCAGCCCCGGGCATATTTTCTTGCCTGCGTGTCTTAGGATTAGTATCTTTCACCTTGGACCCTTCCAACACCCTACAAAAATCATTTATTTCTAAAGGGAAACACAGGCGTCTAGATGTTCAAAATGCATAGGAATTACTGGATAAAAGCGCAGGGCCAAACTGGCCAAAAGATTAAAAAAATAGCTGGAGGCTGCAAGTAAAGAAAGCAGAAACCCAGGGAGGACCACCCAGGGCCCCGAGGTGGGTTTGCCTGAGCCGACCCCTAACGGCCCAGAGTGTGGGCTTTACCTGGGTCACATAGTGGGGGCACCGGCCACACAGCTTGAGACCCAGCCAAGCAGGAGGGCCATGTGGTTGGGGGTGGGCTGTGGTTCCCGTGATTTTATGATTCCACATGTGTTCACGGCCCCATCTGGGGCACGCTGGGGCCTGGGGGCAGAGCAGCTACAAAACTCCTAGTGAAGTCAGCTGTTTCCAACGTCAGGAAACCGGCCTGGGTCCTTCTCCGACTTGTGACTGTTGATTGGCAGTTGCCTTCCCTCCCTTTTCAACTGGAGTAGAGAAGAAGGGAGACCCAGACGCTCGGAACTCCTCTCTGCCCACTGAGTCCCCCTCTGGCGGCCTCGGCTCCGACTCCCAGTACGGCATTCAGGGGCTGCCTCCCTCAGCCCCCCCCCTCCCCGTTAGCTCAGGACACGACCCATCCTTCCCTCCCCTTGGCCCAGGGACTGGAGGGAAGGGGACCGGGAAGTGGGCCCAGGTGGGAGACAACATATGTAGACAATGGGTCTTTATTTCTCTTTTATCTATTTCTCTTTTAATTTATTCATCAGGCCAGACTTCCAGGCAGGCTTTATTGTGCCCATTATCCAATCAACTGAGTCACAGAGATTTGGGTAACCGGTTAGGATTGCACAGGGGGGCAGGGTTCAGAACCAGGACCCAGGCCCTGGTGATGCTGAAGCTCCTGGGCCTTCCCTCCCCACTTAGACTGAGGTGTGAGCTAAGAACCGAGACCTGGAGAAAGAAGTTTTGGGGCGAGATCACCCAGGCGAGGGGCGGAGGGACTGCCGAGACCCCGAGGGATGCCTGGTTCGCCGCTCATCCAGCCACTGGTGCCGAACTGGGTGATCTGCCTTGACGCAGCATTTAGCTGAAAATGAAACTCATGCAAATATAATGTAAAAGCTCCAGGAAGACCCCCTCCCAGCTTGCTCAGCAAAGATTTACTGAGCTGTGTCCCGGGCCCCGGGGGTGCACACTCCAGTGCTCACCAGCTGGGAGGGGAGGGGACCAATCACAGAAACCGTGGCCCCCCCAGGCCAGAGTGAGATGGTGTTTGTAAAGAGTGGGTGGAGAGGAAGATGAGGCGGGTTGTCGAAGGGACCTCATTGGGTCAGTGCTGGTGGTGAGGGCTAGTCCGGCTGAGAAATGCTAAGGTTTGACCACCGTGGCTTGTGGGCTTATGTCAGAGATGCCAACTGTACTGCTTTGGGGTCTGTGTGGTGGGGGGCGGTGTCTGAGGGACCACTGGAGGCTGCTCTGTCCCTTCGACGGCCAGGTGGCCTCCCCTGAGTCAGAGGACCTCTGCCACCAGCTGCATCTGCAGTGTGTCTGAGGTGACAGACGACGGGTCTGTTTGCCCACAGCCGAGGCAGCTAGCCCGGCCTGAGCTGCCGGAGACCTGCCTCCTTCATAGGGAGGGTGAGTCCTGCAGAAATTCGGGACAGGGAGGGAGCACTTCCTCTGGAGATGAGGGCGAATCCCCAGAGGAGGCAGCTCTCACGGGAAAGAGGCAACCTGCCAGGCTCTGGGCTAAGTGCTGAATACGTGTTGCTTTTGAAGATAGAGCCCGGGACTGAGCCGAGCAAGGTTCCGGCTGACCCTTCTTCACCTGGGACAGGTCCCATTCTGGCTCCCGGGCTCTGCCCATGGCCCCCACGGAGGCTCCAATGAGTTTATGGATCCACAAAGAACCAGAGACTTCAGGAAACAAGAACGTGAGCCATAGGAACTAGGGACGAATCTGGTACTGCCGCTCACCAGCTTGCCTGGGTGACCTCAGGCAAGCATTCAAGGGCTCTGATTCACAGCTTCCTCCTGAGTCATGGGGCTGTGCCACCTACCTCCCGGGGAAGCTGTGGGACTCGAACCAGACAATGAAAGTGGAGCACCTTCCCGGACTCCCGAGGCCCCAGCGAGATGCCGGTTATGCACAGTGACATGCCCACGCACACCTGCTGGGGTGGCTCAGGTTGAAACAACTGACCCGGCGATGCTGGCCAGGACGCGGGTCGGCCGGAAACCTCACGCACTGCCCGAGGGAACGGAGAAAGGGCGGCTGCCACTCGGAAGGATGATTTAAACAGTTACACGTCATCGGACAGAAGAAGAGCACACACCACGTACGCACAGTTCTCGGAATCGCAAACTTGTGCGCAGAGACAGGAGGAGGGTCGGCAGCTGCCTGGAGAGGGCTGGGGTGGGGCGAGCAGGGAGGATGGAGGGGGCAGCAGGGAGTTCAGGGCTGACGGGCACACAGGTGTAGACACATGTCAAACTTCAAACTGTGCATCTATGTACAGTTTACTGAATGTTAACTAGACCTCAATGATGTAAAACAAAACAAAACAAAAAAAACCCCAACAACCTTGGGAGGCAACACGGAGCAGAGTCTACACTGACAAAGAAAAACCACAAACCAGAAGTGAAGCATCTGGCCCATGTTGTTTGGTACATGCTGATTGGTTGACATGATTCCTGGTTTATTACTATCTGTATTCATTTGCTCACCCCTCCCTCCCCGAGGAAATGGGGCAGAGGGGCTTCCATCTAGGGATCCAGGGTATGAGTCCTGGTTCCCGCCCAGCCCTCAGGAGATCCCCAGAGGGCTGGACAGCACAGCATGGCCCTGCCCCCTGCTGGCCTGGCTGGAGAGCAGACAGCACCCACCCACCCCCACCCACCCCCACCCCACCCCCTGCCCCAGGAAGAGCTAGCTCGGCCCTTCTGCTCTCGCAGCTCGGGCCTCTGGTTCAGTGTCTGCTGGGCCTCCCGCAGAGACTGGGGGCTCTTGGAAGGGCGGTGCTTTGGTCCCCGGCCCCTCTCTGTATGCTCAGTACCCAGCTCCATGCCTGGCACCGAAGGGGCCCTGAGAAAATGTTTGGGGCCAGAAGGAAAAGAGAAAACTGTGCCATACTGGGTTCACATTATGGGTTGAACTGTGTCCCCCCCCCCCAAGAAAAGATATGTTGAGTCTATTATCAGCTAAATGGTGCCCCCAAATTTATAGGGTTAAGCCCCAACTCCCAGTACCTGTGGGTGTGTGTGACTATTTGGACACAGGGCCTTCAAAGAGGTGATTGAGTTGAAATGAGGCTGTTAGGAGGGGAGGTCCTAATCCAGTCTGGCTGGTGTCCCTATAGGAAGAGGGGGTTAGGACGCACAGAGGGACACCAGGGATGGCGCCCAGGGGAAAGACCAGGTGAGAACACGGGACAAGGAGGCCATCCGCAAGCCAAGAAGAGAGGCCTTAGGAGAAACCCAGCCTGTCAGCACCTCGATCCTGGGCTTCTGGCCTCCAGGACTGTGAGACTGTAAATGCCTGCTGTGTAAGACGCCAGCCTGTGGACTTCCGTTACGGCGGCCCCAGCAAACTGATGGGAAGGTCTGGCCCCCAGCACCTCAGCACGTGGCCTTACGTGATCATTAGGGACGTAATTAGTAAGATGAGGTCATCAGGACGGCCCTTTCCCGGGACAACTGGTGCCTTTACAGAAGGGGGAACCTGGACTCGGAGACGCTCACTCCGTGAGGACGCCGTTTGAGGGGAGGCGTGAGGCTTCTTGGACTTTTGGCTCCCAGAACCCTGGGACCACACGTCTCTGCTGTTCCCGACCACCCAGTCGGTGCCACTCTGTTACAGTGGCCCTAGAAAACTAATGCAGTTGGGAAGATAAAAAATGTTACACGACGACAAATTTATCAAAGGCAGGGCTTTTCTGCTCACGGCAGCACAAAGATGGTGCCCGCAGGAGCTCCCGGGCCCTGCTACCCACCCGCCCCCGGTCTTGGCTCTCTCCAGCCGCTGCCTCCTCTCCCAGGCTGCTGGGAGTCACAGCGCTCGCTGCCCCCGCACTGGCCCACCTGCCGGCCAGAGCTGCACCCACCTGGCGATGGGCCCGGTAAGTTCGGCTGCTCACCGCGAAGTCCTCTGTTCAGGGCTGTGCCACCTGGATCCGGGCTGTACCCAGCCCTTGGCAGGTCCTACGACACCAAACATGGGCCCTTTCTGGTATTTTTCAACTTGCCCATCCAGAGCTGGCTTTCGCTCTTTACCTTTGCCACTACCTGCCCAGCTACACACCTGCCCAGCTACACCCGCCCAGCTACACACCTGCCCGCACCGCAGCTGCCAGTAAGGAGCGAGCAAGCACAGGGCAGAGGAGAGGGCATGAGCCGGACCTGGGCCCTCGGGAAGCTGCGGCAGAGCCAGGAGGGGTAGCGATGAGCCCCCTGCTCTGGGCCCAGGGGGAGGAAACAGACCCGGTGCCTTGCCCACCACCACAGAGGGGTTCACGGCAGAGAGGCAGAGCCAGGACTCACGCTCACACTGACCTGGTCCCCACAGCGGGGTCTTTTCCCTTGTGACCCCATTGTGATGTTCTGAGCCAATCACAGACGCTGACCTAAAGCCTTGGGACTTGTCCCCAGACCCCTGCGCTCTCCCCTCTGCACCCGGTGCAGGAGAGCAGGGTGAACATCAGCAGACTGACAGCTACAGGCAACTCGAAAACAACCCAGGTGTCACTCACAGCACTTGTTACCCCTCCCACCCCCCGACCCCCGTCGCCAACCTAAAGAAATTGTGCTCTGAAATGATCTCCAGGAAGGCTGCCTGGTGTGGGAGGTCCCAGTGGGGCTGGGCCCCGGGCAGGGAGCTGGGGGTCCGCTGGCTGCTGCATCCCTGGTCAGCAAAGCCCCGGGAAGAGAAGGAGGTGGGTCCCCTCGCTTCCCGCTCTGGTCACTGACCTGGCGTGTCTGCCGTTCTGAGCCCCTGCCCCCTGCCACTCCTTACAGGACAGGCCTGTACCCCACTGTCCTTACGAAAGGCTAACCCTGCCCCCGGTACCTCAGGTGTTGCCCTACATGGCAACACCAGGGCTTGGCTGACTTCTCAGCCGGGCATTCAAGGCAAAGGGCGGCCCTGGCTGTAAGCCACGGCTGTGGTTGAACACGGGCGTTTGCGTAGGAGAGGCGCGCCTCCTTGCGGGCTTCAGGAGGGAGTTGCAGGACCGTGTTCAGCCTCCGCTTGGCGCCGGCAGTTTACAAAGTGCTCCCGGACGCACGGTCTCCCTCGATGGTCTGAGGGAGGGCGGATGGGCAACCTTCCTGCCAGAGGCGGCGACCTGGGGGTTTCTTTGCCTCCACAGGGCGGTGAAACCAGGGAGCAAGGCTTCCGAAGAGTTCAGGTTGAATCTGAGTTTTAATAACTCTCTTAACGTACCTAAATACAACGTGTTGCGATATGAGATCTAGGTCACAAATGTTACTAGACGGTAGATTCTACCCGCTTCTGCTGTGCTAACGACCCCTATCCCGGGTTCAGGGTTCGGCTATAGCATTCATGTCAGAGGCCGGAGACTCATTCTCTCGGTCTCTAGACCTTCAGTAAAGCCTCAAAGGAAGACAGATGGGAGAATGACAGACAGACGGAGACAGGCGACAGATCGACTTTCCCTTTCCGAAAGCTTTCTCAGGGTTCCTGTTAACCAGGTACTGTTACCTGGATTTTGCGTTCATTCATTCACCGACTGTGTTTCAGGCCCTGTGCTAGCTGCACAGTTAAAAGACTCTGCCCGCCCTGTCCTGGGGCACTCCCAGGCCAGCGGGGCTGCCAGGGCCAAGGCTGATTCCCAACACACAGCGAACTGCTACGGTGTGACAGGAAAGTGCAGAGGCCATGGAAGGCGGAGGGAGGTCTGGGAGTATAGAAGAGGGACACCCACTCCAAGCTGGGCATAGCAGGGAAGGATTCCTGGAGGAAGTGGCATCTATGTGAGAGGAGGAGACAGTGAGGCAAGTGCAGGAAAGGAAAGAAGTCTGGGCAGCAGAGAGAGGCTGGAGGCATGAGCGCGCGGTGCAGCCAGAGGAGCAGCTGTCTGGCGAGCCGGCCCGCCTGGCACACGGTGGTGGCGGGGGCAGGGAGCTTCCGCCAACCACCCGAGTCCCCAGTGTGAGCCACTGGGATGGTGAGCCCGGAGAACATCCTTATGTTACCTCTTACTCTTCCAGGCACGAGTCACAGCTGTTATGAAACAATTCCTGGTGTAGTTTGAGATTTAGCATTTCCCCTGGGACTAAGATGTTTCTCTTCTTGTTCAATCCTGTAATTCTCTACACCTAGGACAGAGCCCGGTCGCAGTGGGTGTTCAGAAAATACGAGGAAGGAAGGGAGGGAAAAACAGTGACAAGATCAGCTGAGCAATTGAGAAAAATCACTGCAGCAGCAAAGAGAGGAAGGATGGCGGAGGGTGTGGTTGGGGTGGGGGACCAGACAGAAGGCCATTGTCATCCCGAGCAGGACGATTTCAGGGCGGCATCTGAGGGAGGACTGGAGAGCAGACAGCCCATGGCAGTGCACTTGGCAGGCGTCGGGGCTCTCTCCTTTGGCTCTGAGGCTAAGCGCATCATCCAAGGACCTTGTGGAGTGTGAAGGTAGCATCGGCACTGCCAGGGCCCATGACGTTTGCTCTGAAACAAAGTTGGTGCATCGTTCAGTTGGGCAGAGAAGGAACTTAGAAGCAGAGGTGGTAAGGGGAGGCTGGGTTTCCATCCCCGGCACCAGCTAAATGGCTCGGTGAATTTCTACAAGGCCAAGCTCACACCGCACTCGGCTCTCCTCCGGCCACCTGGCGTGCAGCCGGAAGACAAACTACCTTGCAGACAGAATCTCCAAAGGGCCGCTCTGAACCTAGTCCCGCACAGTCATCCTTACTCAGAAGCAAAAGATTCAGCCCCTTTTCTCTGACTCCCAAATAAACATCCCATCATTTTCTGCTTTCCTCACCTTTACTCTTTAGTTAAACAGCAAAGAACCCCCTGACATCTCTTTCTTAATGCGGATGCCTCAAGCCCCACCCACTTGTCATCTCAGGAACTTCTCATCTCTCCTGCCTCTCCCTCCGGTGTTCTCTCTCCCACAGCCGGAGCCTTGGCGTCATCGCCGACCCTTCTTCTCCGTCCGTGGTTCTCCCTCCTGGCTGCACAGGAGGGTCCTCTTCAGAATTGCCCATGTCCGCCGCACCACCCAGGCCGATTCAGTAAGGCTGAGAGCGGGGCCTGGACGTCAGCAGCCGCCCACTGATTCTCCGCTTCTTACCCCACCACCCAGGCACCAGCCATGTAGATCTTTCTTCCTCAGCCTTTCTCAGCTCTATGCCCCTTCCTCCCAGCTCTGCCACTTCCTTCAGGCCTCTCGTACTTTGCACAGGAAGGGTGTTCGCGTCCAGACACGGGTAACAGACAGAAATCCAACTTTACATTGGCAAGGACGGTCTTCGGTGAGCGACCTGGTTTTCACTTGCACCGTGGAATGGAGTGCACCTTTCACTCCTTTCGGGGAGCCTGGTTCGTGTTTCCCCCAGGTAGCACTTCGGGGCGGGGGGGGTTCCCGACATTGGAAGCACCAGCTCCAATTAGTCTCAGTGGCTCCTCGGTCCAGTGTTTGCACGCAGCACACGGTCTGCCTCGTTCTTCCCAGCCTCCCAGCTCCGAGGGAGTTTTGATGACAGGCTGACCCGAACTGTCACAGAGCTTCATGTAGGCAGCTGGGCTTGGCGCGCTTGTCCTGGTGCAGACGGAACCCCGCGGTGGGGAGGGCTCCGTCTGGCTCTCCCCACCTCCCCAGGCTGGAAATTAAGGCTGTTATTTTCCATTTGGGGTCCTGGGGATTGGGTTGTTATTGCCAAGGACAGAGAAACAGCACGCCAGAGAGAAACCCTGGATGTTTCTAGAAAGGTAGGTGTGGGTATCTGGGCAATGTGGTCCCAACACAGATGTCTCTGCCAGCTACTCGGGAACAGCTTGGCGGGGCTAGAGAACTCTGGACACATCTCTCCCCATCGACGTGGGCGGCAGGAAGAACCACTTAACCTTCAGGACGTTACCTCTCCCTTTGGGAACAAGGCCTCCAGGGGTCTCCATGACACCTGGGGGCTCAGTGAGGATGTCTAGTCTCAAACTTCCCAAGTACATTCAGTCTAATTCACATAAAATTGTTGAGGACCTGCTGGTGCCAGGTGGGAGGGGTGGGTGGGGAAAGGATGCATCTGGTCACTCGGTCACCAACCAATGTGCCGACCAGCCCTGGGTCGAGCCCGGCTGCGTACCAGCTTTCGGCTGGGGTGAGGGGTCCACAGAGGGATGGGGAGGTCCCCACCTGCTGGCTGCTCTCCCATTGGGTAGATGGGCAGGGCTCCCCACGGAGCCACAGCCCAGAGAGCACAGGAAGGGGACTCAGGTCAGGTCGCTGCCGCCCAAAACCTCAGGGCGACCCATCACCCTCAGCAGAAAGCACACACTCTCCAGCCTGGCACTTTGGACTTAGCGACACGCTCAGCAAGCACCGATCTAAGTGCTCAACACGAGTCAGCACAGGTTAACCCCTCACCCCGCACAGGCACCCCCTTGCACCGCTCACGTGGCCCTCATCCCCACTTTACAGGTGAGGAAACTGAGGCACGGAGAGTTGGGAACGCACTTGTCCACTCATACAGCCAATCAAGGGCAGATGAGGATCCAACCCCGACTGCCTGACCACACTCGACTCAAAGCGTGGTGGTCCCAGACCGGCAGCAGCAGCAGCACTGCCCGGGAGCTCGTTGGAGACGCAGGAGCCCAGGCTGCACCGGGATCTGCCGGCACGGGATGTGCTCACAGACAAGGTGAGCGTCTGGTCTGCGTGGGGCAGTCTGAGCAGCACCACAGACCCCAGGGGTCCTGTTCCCCACCACTGGCCGGGCCCCTGTCGGCCCGGGTCCCCACCCCGCCCTGCCTCCCAGCTCCAGCTCTGAGGCCTCAGTCCGCACACTGCCCTCGGAGCCTGGCCTGCCCACCTTCAGGTCCGTAACTGCCTGACTACTCACCAGCCCCGGGCGCCCCACAGCTTTGCCTTTTGTCTTTCTTTCCAACGCTTCCCCCTTTGATTGATGGCCCACAGCAGCAGGGGCAGCAGGGGTGAGGAGGGCCTCCCAGCAGAGCCAGCTGGTGCCCATTGTCTCTGGTCACCCCCCACTCCAGCGCCCACTGGGGGTTGGCAGGCAGCAGCAGGCAGCACCAGGGGCCCGGTCTGGTCCTACAGCCTGTGGGCAGAGCGTCGCTGGGAGCAGATGCAGAGGGAGCCAGGCTGACCCCGGCCTCCCCAGCACCCCAGGACTTGACCTTGTCCCCAGCTTCCTCCTTATCAGTGGGGGGTGATGATATGCCACCCACAGGGCTGTCGTGAAAGTGGGAGGGAACACTGTGCGTGCGGAGAACTGAGTATTTGGCCAATTGACAATTCTGGAGAGTCAGAACCAGACCGTCCGTAAGAACTCAGTAACAGACGGGGAAACTGAGGCCCAGAGGCACTGTGTCCCGTGCAAGGTCACCCGCCAGCTGTCATGGAGCAAGGCTGACACCCTCCTCCAGATGTCATCCCTGGTCTTCCCACAACTCCCAGGCTTTCAACAGGAAAACGGGTTCAGGAAGATGGCTCGGGGGAACTTGATGCGCGTCTGTGGGTGACCCTCGGCCCCAGGGGGGGAACAGAACAAAGACAGACTTGCTTCCATCAGCCCCGGCAGGGACCTGACGACCTAGGAGAACGGGCCAGAGCCAGGGCCACTTTCCTGCAGCTGGAGAAGTGGGCAAAGCAGCTGTGGGTCCCGAGTCTCTGACACACACACAGAGGACACACCCGGCCCCCGCCCCGCCCTCTGCAGGAGACACACACAGACAGACAGACAGACACGCACACCCACAGAGGCACAGGCACGCAGCTGCAGCTGCGTGCACGCACACACACAGTGTGCATGCACACACACACACACACACACACACACACACACACACACACACACACACAGTGAGGCGCGGCTGGCAGGCTCCCAGGCCCCGAGCCTCAGTCTGAGGAGCGCTTCACACTCTCGACACCTGCGCCCATGCACGCAACACCTGTGGGCGCTGCTGCCCAGGCGTCTGCACTCACTGTCACTCCGGCCTGTGGGGGAGGAGGCGGGGGCCTGAGTGCGCACTGCGTCTTGCCCTAAGCAGGTGCGGGGGTGTCCTCCACCCAAACGGGCGGCGGGAGAGAGCCAGGGACTGGCCTCTGGTTAGCTGAGCGCAGTGGTCCTGCGCGGGGGCAGGGAGTGTTGCCATGGAGATGGGAGCCCTGAGAGGCAGCTCCACCGAGTGGGCGGTGGATGCACAGATCCGCAGATCATGGGGAGGGAGGAAGGGAGGTCGCGCGTGGGCGGCTCTCCAGCAAAGGCCTTGCCCCTCCCCAGCTCTGGGGTGTGGGGAGAGAGTAGGGGGAATGTTGGGCGCCTGTATGGGGTGGGGTGGGTCTGGCAGGTGAGGGAGGGTAGGAGCCCTGATCTTTCTCTGCTCTGGGCTGGGGTTTCCCAAGTTAGGGAGGGGGGCTTGACTCCCAGTGGGGTCAGCCTGAGGTTGCTGTCCCTTGGTGCCAAGGAGAGCCTGAGGCAAAGCTGGCGCAGCTTTAAATAGGGCATCTTGGAGAAGCCCAGCCAGAGCCCACAGGAGGAGAAGGGCTGGCTCTGGGTTCAGAGGCACCGGGGTGTTGTTGCCATGGCAACCCAATGTCTTCCCTACCAAGCTGAGTCCCTCCTGGAAGAACAACGTCAGAGATGCCAGAAATGGGTAAAGGTAGGGGGCTTCCGGGGGTCGGGCCTTGGGACCACCACAAGCTCCCCCTCTGGGCTTGCCACATCCAACACTCCTGCACTCGGTCATTCATTCAACAAACTCTCCTCGCTCCACCAGGCCCTGGGCTGGGCCATGCAGACGCGGAGCTTCACCTGGATGGTCCCTCAAGGAGCCCCCACTCTGGTGGGGAGGCAGGGGTGTCAGCGATGACAGTTCAAAGGGTGAGGGTTTTCGCAGGGGTGTGGGAGCATGCTGTGCAGGCATGGAGGGAGGCTGGGGAGGCTTCCTAGAAGAGGGGACATTTTTTCTGGCCTGGGGCAGGGAGGGCACTCCAGGCAGAGGGAACAGGCTCTTGCAGGTAGACAGGTACCCCAGGGCCTCACCAGAGGCGAGGCAAGGCAGAGTGGTGCAGCTCAGGAGCCAGCGGCCTGCACTTGAACTCCAGAGGTACCACTTCCAAGATGGGTGACCTTGAGCAGCAAGGCCCATCGCTGCCTGGTGCCCAGTTTTGTCACCTGGGTAGTGGAGATCCTACCACCGTCCACCTCGGGGCTTTGCTGGGGGACAAGGAAGAGACAGGGTGTGAACCACCGCGCAGGACGAGGCACGCAGTCATGTTACTAAGAGCTGGTCTTCTCCCCCCCCCCAACCCAGGGCTCAGTGAAGGTGTGAGCGGCTGCCTGGTCCTGGGGGGCGGAGGGTACAGGGTGAGGGAGTGGGGCAGAGTGTGCTGAGGGCCAGGGCTCCTCCAGCCCCGCCCCCGCCTGCTCCCACCTATTCTGCAGACGAGGACGCGGAGGTCCCAGGAGGGTAAAAGACGCCACAACACAGCCAACGGGCCGCTGTGCCGGTGGGGTCAGTGTTCACGAAATGAAAGGCAGCTTTATAGCTGACCTGAATAAATAATTTATTTCAGGATGTTAATAATTTAAAAGCCTCCATTTCATCGTTGTCTCGTCAAAAATAGAGACTGTCTTCTTTTTCATTCTAGATTTCTTTTTAAAGTAGTGTGTGGGAGCAGGGGCTGGAGCGAGGGCCCCTGAAGGGCTCTGTGGCAGTGTCACCACCGCCCCCCTGCCACCCCAGGCAGGCCCCAAGCCCCGGGCCCCTGGCTGGAGAGGTTGCAGCGGGCCTCACTGGGCGTCTCCCCCTCCCTCAGCTCTGCTCAGTGCGCAGCCGTCCTCAAAACCGTGTGTGAGGGGACAGAAGTCACTGAGAGAGCTGGGCAAGAGGCCCAGGGCCCTGGACACGGTGGAGAGCAGGGCAGGGTTAGCACCCTGCTCCTGCATGTCCACCAGCCCCCCTTTCCTCATGGGCACAGCGGATTGTGACCCCTCCTCTTGGAGTTGTTGAGGGAATTCAGTAAGTCCCTGTCCAGGGTGGTCCTGTCTGTGTGCCCAGACCTGACACATAGTAGGCCCATAATCTACAGACCTGCCCACCCCTTGGGGCAGGCCCTAGAGAGGAGGCAGAGGGGAGGGGAAGCCTGGCCCGGGGTGGTCTCCTGGCTTTTCTGGTCTGGACCGGCTCCCTGAAACTCCACCAGTCCCAGGTTCCCCCCCACACTGCCGCCCCACCTGTTCCTTTGTTATCTTCCAAAACCACAGCTTACATAGGACCAGCTTCTGGTCCGGGGGACGCCAGCCAAGGAGCTGCCTCTGCCCTGGGAGGGGCCCAGGCAGACAGATCCCCAGCCAGGCTCTCAGCCCTCACCAGGCGTTTCCTGGTGTCTGATGGACCTTTCCAGTTCTGGCCTCTCCCTGGAGCTTACCTGCAAGGGAGCCAACAGCTCAGGGTCTCGCCCCAAACCGGAGAGCCCCCACATCAGGCCCACCCTCTTCTCCCACCCCGGAAGCCCAGACTCTGTCTTTAGCAGCTGTGCATTCCTTTGTTGGGGAAGGTTATCTTGCCCCGAGCCTGTGTCTGGCCTTGAACCCACCACACTGTCTGGCAGGGGACCCCACTGCTTGTTCGGTTGTGCTGGGTCTGTGGTTACAAGAGGCCCTCACACAGCAATCCCCGCCCCCCCACCCTCCCCCAGGAGCTCTGCAGTCTTCAAAGCACTTCCTATCAAAGGAGCCCCCAGTCCCAAACCATTCTGGGAGGTAAATAGTTAAGTAACCTACTGAGGCTGCGGAGCTAGTCAGGGGCAGAACGGGGTGGACATCGAGCTCCACCCCCTTTCCCACTGTGTCCCCGCCTCCTTTGTTGGTGGACCTGGACAGCTCCGGGGAGGGGCCCGTTCCCCACCTTCTAAGCAACCGAAGAGATGTGCCCAAGATTCTAGAATGAGGCGTTGCCCTCTGTGAGGGCTTCGTGGTCATTTGCCAGGGAGGGGGCAAAGCCATGCACACCCCTGTCTCTACCAGGAGAAGCTACTATGAAGGCAACCAGCCTGGCCCCAGGAAGTCCCTTTCCTCACCTGAGAGGGCCCCACGCCCAGCACCTGCTGTGTTCAGCTTCTTTAGGTTAAAGAAAAAACAAAACTCTCTGCCCAAAACGAGGTCAGGTGGTGAGTGAGTTGGCCTGGGTCCTTCCTCACTGGGCCAGCTCGCCGGGCAGTTTGCACCGACACCTTGGGTGTGCTGGCCCACACCCGACGCGGGGTCTGCAGAGGGGACGAGGGGAGGGGTTTCCAAAGTGTTTAGGGGCCACCTGGCCTTCCCCTGGGGGGCAGGACAGGAGAATGCAGAGAGGGAGGGGACAGCCGGACCACAGGGGTGTACCTTCTAGAGCAGGAGCAGAGAGAAGCTGGGTCCTGCTTGAGCTGAGAGAGAACACAAGTCCCCGGCCTCAGACGTCACGCAGAGACAGGCAGGTGTCAGGGGTGTGGCCCCAGGCACCACAAGAGCCGGTTTCCCAGTCCCCTCCCCCCAACACTGGCCTCTTCACTCAGCCAGCCTGCAGACCCCCGTCCCCAGGGGGAGGCCAGGGGAGGGAGCGAGCCCAGGAGGGGGCATCCTGGAGGGTGACCCAGGCACCCCCAGAACGTGTCCCCATCGCTGCCCAAGTCCACAGACGAACCTCCGCCCATCCGCTGGGAGGGTAGGCACCTCGCAGGTCCCTGTCACAAAGCCAGACCCGCAGTCACGCCAAACCCCTGCAAGGCAACCAGGCCTCGAGCCAAGTTCACGGCCTGCACTGCCAAGAAATGACGTGACCTTTGGGCAAGTCAGTTCGCCTGCCGGGGCTTCACTTGCCTCATCTGCACGCCGAGGTGCGTGGGTTTTTTCTCCTGGGTCTGGAATAGCCTGTTTTGAGCTCTCAGGCTAAGACTGTTGTTACAAATAAGCAACTTCTTCCAATGGCGAAATTCTCCCCTCTAAGTCCTTATGGGACCTAAAAAGAAAATCAGCCAGGAGAGCACGGATATCCTGTTTTCATGGCAAATTTCCCTCGGGTTATAAAGAAGCAGTTCTCAGCGGAAGGGAGTCCCGTACACGGCTATGCCCTTCGCACGGTAGCACACGCATTTCTGTCCATAAAGGATGTGACCTGCCAGGCAGGTGATATGCCTGCTGACGGCTGTTGCCAAGGTAACACCAAGCCAGGCTGCAAACAGGTAGAAACAGCTGGCTCCTCTTACTCACCTTGGAAAGCACCAGGAAGCTGGTTAGATTTTCTTAGAATCACAGGTGGGAGCCGAGAAGCCTTGCTCTTCTCTTCAAAGCCTCGCGCTGCTGCAAATTTGCCATGTTGCTCGGGGAAACCACTTCCCCGATTTCCCCACCTGCATCACGGGGCTCGGGCTAACTCTGTGTGAAAGTCCCCGGGGTTTCGGGGCACTCCCCAGCTAAGAAGGTCCTAAGGAGAAGAGTGAACATCAAAAAGAAGTGAAAATGGAGAAACAAATGGAGGTAAAATGTTAACTTCTGTACATTAATCTATGAATGGATTGCTGGACTTTTAACACCTTTAACAGGTTTCGCTGGGGGTGTCACTGTCGTTTGTGGGGTTTTGGTGTGTGCATTGCGCTGCTTTTACAGCCATTAAAATCTACTGAGGTAGAGCTCTGGCTGTTGTGGCTCAGTGGATTGAATACCCGACCTGCAAACCAAAGGGTCATCGGTTCGATTCCCAGTCAGGGCACATGCCTGGGTTGTGGGCCAGGCCCCCACCCCAGTAGGGGGCGTTTGAGAGGCAACCAGACATTGATGTTTCTCTTCCTCTCTTTCTCCCTCCCTTCCCCCTCTCTAGAAATAAAATACATAAAATCTTTAAAAAATCTACTGAGGCGGAGAGGAAGGTGATTTTACGTGGTTCTTGTAGCAGCTCACAGCGTACAGAAACGGTCCTTATTGTTTATCACGTCTCCATCCTGACGTGTCCAAGTTCAATAACAGTTTAAGTAACAGTGGACCTTTTTCAAAATACAATACTTGTTGCATCTAATTCTAGAGCGTCCAATGAAGTAGATAGACTATATTCATGATAGTTACATTTACACTGCCTCCATTTGAAGAACACTACCTTAAGAAATGTAATTGTATCAAACTTCAATAAGAGAAAAGTGTAGCATCAATTAAATAACTGCAATTAAACCAAAAACATTAATCAAAATTACTTTTAGGAGAGAAAATGGGCAACCGACAGCCATCCCAAGGTGCAGGGCCGGCTGCTGAGAGCCCTGAAGGACGATACTACACGTGTAACCTATCGCTGAGCCTTCCCAGCCAGGGACCCGCTGACCCCAGGGCCCCGGGGCCCGTGGCCTCTGCCCCAGCTGCGTGTGGGCGAGAGGCCACTTGGGAGAAGCTGGAACTCACCCCTGTCTGCGGGGCCCTCCCCATTTTCTCACTTGGTGAGCTTTCTCTCCATGGGAAGAACTACCGACCTTTCTAGAACTTTCTGCGAGGAGGAGGTGGTTCTTTCCTTCTCCAGGTCCTCGCCATCTTCCTGGGGGTGTCGCCTTTCTGATGGCGTGGCTGGGGGGGGGGAGGCACGGAAGCCACCCTGCATAAGGCAAAAGGGACAGTCCGCCATTTTAGTTCCCAAAAAGGTGAGGAGAGAGGCGCCCCTGAGATGGGGGGGGGACGGTGAACGGGGGAGACAGGAACCAGAAAGGTGGAGAAGGGGCTGGTGCGGGGAGGAAGGACTCCATGCGGAAGGTGGCTGTGTGGGTCTGGAAACTTCTCTCCAGCAGGAGCCCAGAGAAGGGCCTGAGGCTTCCATAGGAGGGCCACCCAGAGGCCCTTGGGAACTGGGGACACTCGGAGGGAGCGGGAGCCTCCACAGGCCTCAGAACTGGAGGAGCCCAGCTGTGTGACCCGGCTTCGGGAGGTCCACCGGGCAGCTGGCTCGCACCCCCAAAAAGGTGGGGTGACGGTGCTCTCAGCTTGTCAAGGAGGACAAACTTCTGCCTCCTCTCGAGGCCTGGTGGACGCTTCAACCTGGTTTTGGGGATCCGGGCCCCCAGGGGAGGCGAGGACCCTGCCCGGAGGGGAAATCCCGCCCCTCCCCGTGGCCCCCAGGGTGGCTCCGTTGCCTCCTAGCAGAGGGGAGCCCGTGGGAAACAGGGGTTTTCCTGATCCCCTCTGCACAGGGCCCTGCTTCCTCCTCAAAGACAAGCCGCAGACCAGCGCCCCCACAACCTCGCGGGAGGGCTGGCCAGCGTCCCAGCTAAAAATAACCTGCAGCAACGCCAGGGGCAGCGCCAGGGCCCTTCCCAGGGAAGGCAGGGAGCCTGGCAGCGGACACCCGCCGGGCTGCGCAGGGTCAGCAGCTGCTCTCGGTTAAACCCCGCAACAGCATCATTTTACAAAGCAAGAGGCCCGCACAGGCTCACCCACCTGCCCTCGGTTACGCGCCAGGGGCAGCAGAGCCAGACTCAGCCTCCGAAGGTCTGGCCTCGTCTGCTGCCCCAGACGTTGCTTTTCCTCCTTCAGAGCCAGGAAGTCGGGGGGCGGGGGTTGGACCCTGGTCTTCCTTCTACTTGGCAATTCGCCGCTCAGCCTCGTTCTGCACACCTGAGAAGGCAGGTTAGTGGCCAGGGGACAGAGGTAGGAGCACTGATCCTTTGTGAAACGTAGTTTGCGAGCTTGACTTAAACTTTTAAATATTTTGCCCTGGCTGGTGTGGCTTAGCGGATTGAGTGCCAGCCTGCAAACCAAAGGGTCGCCAGTTTGATTCCCAGTCAGGGCACATGCCTGGGTTGCAGGCCAGGTCCCCAGTAGGGGGTGCCTGAGAGGCAACCACACATTGATGTCTCTCTTCCTCTCTTTCTCCCTCCCTTCACCTCTCTAGAAATAAATAAAAATCTTAAAAAAAAAAAAAACCACTTTTAAATATTTAGACCCAGACTCTGAATGCCTCGTACCCAACGCGTTAGGGTAGGACCTGCCCAGGCCTGTCCCCTGGAAACCGCAGCCCTGGGATTGGCGTGGCAGGTCCCCTTTGCTGGAGCTCCCTCCACCGGTCGTCAGCCTGGCCAACCCCAGTTTTCCACTCGAGTCTCAGCTCAGCGTCCTGACACCTCCAGGGACGACGGGGGCTCACAGGGGCTTTTGCACATCCTTCTCTCCAGGCACCAGCTGCTTGGTGTAGCTGGGACAGTGGAGGCCTGGCTGACCACAGGAGCCAGGAGGCTCCAACCTTGGCCAGCACCCCCCAAATTCCTGGATCCCAGCACCGGGAGGCTCAGCGAACACACGCACCCCCTGCCATCCAGTTGCCACCTTAATGCTGTTGCTGAAGACACTCTTGCTTCTCAAACTGCATTGCCCACCAGTCACCTGGGCTCCGGTAGAGGGCCTGGGGTGGGGCCAGTGGGTTGGCACTGCCTGCCAGCTCCCGGCGATACCCAAGCTGCTGGGTCACGGGCCACACTGTGGGCAGTGGGGCCTGAGAGCTCGCCAGCTTCCAGAGAGACTAGTTCCAGGGCTGGGTTGCCTGTAGCCGATGCTTTAGGGAAAAACTGGATGATACAGCTCTCAAACCAGACTGCAGCTGCCCCGAGGTCGTGTGGGAGGGTCCTGAGCAAAGTCTTCACGGAATGGAGCCGTTCAGGGACTCGGGGACACGCAGGGCGGAGGGTGGCTCTGGGAACCCAGGCTGTGGTGCTGTCCCTGGAGTGCCCAGGCCTGCGCCAGCTCTCGGTTCTGGGCTCAGCACAGCCACTGGCCCGGCACAGCCCGAGCACACTGGGGGCAAGACACCTTCTCTCTGGGCCTCCGCCCTCGTGGGGACGTCTGCTGGGAGAGTGAAGAGTGACATAAATAGCACTTAACACCTGCTTGTCCTGTGCCAGTGTCGTTCATGCTCCCAGCAAACCTGGGGTGTGGGCACTAGACCTCTGTCACCATCTTACTAGTGGGCAACCGGAAGCCCACGAGCAAGTGCCCAGGTCACACAGTCTCATCAGGCCCCAGGCAGTCAAGCCCTTACCCGTCAGCCTCTCCAGTGTGCCACCTGGTGGGGACTCTGAGCCTTGGGACCCCCCCACCCCCACCCCAATCCTCCCCCCACAGCCCCAGGCTCCTCTGTGGTCACAGCTGCAAACCTCCCAAGTCCCCTCTTCCCTGGGGCTGGGTCCACAGACAGCCAGTGTGGGAGACCCAGCCCACCCCTGATCTGGGGCAGCCCTGCTTTCAGTCAGCCCTAACCCGTGACACCTGAGCTCCCCCAGCCAAGCCCTGACCTCATCATAGGGTCCTGGTTTGTTGCTTCCTCCATCTTTCCCCCTGAACCATGCGCTCTCAGTAATGATGTCGCTTTCCTTCTTTTCTGATCCCTAGCTCAGTCCCTGGTGCACAGTAGGGGCCTAATTGACTTAACACCCACAGGTTCCATTAGAAGTGGAGAGGGTGGGAGGCGGGGCGTGCAGTGGGAAAGCGTTTCCAGATCTCACCACCAGAGGGCAGGCGCGCACAGCAGCTGGAGCACTGGCCCAGCCCCAGGGAGAAGGTGGGGTGGGTGGCTCCCTGGGTGTCCCACCCTCGGGCCTGAAGACGGAGAGGAAGGCGGGAGAGCAGCTGGGCCTCGCCCCTTCCTCCTGCCCATTCCAGCCCAAGCTTCAAGGCCCTCGTCTTTTCTTCCTTTCCTTTCCTTCCTTCTCCCTTCCCTCCCCTCTCTCCCCTTCCAGGGCCCTGGGCCCATCTTGACTCTGTGCGACTCTGGGCCAGGCCCCTTCTCTCTCTACACCTTAGTTTCCCCATCTGTGCAATGGGAAACGATGACAACGCCCCGCTGTTGCGCAGTTCCCCTAGCTGGGGCTCGGGGCCCTTGGTGTGGGGCCACACTTCCCTTAGCAGGGCCCTTCCCTGCTCTGAGGCAGGGGGCCAGGCTGTGGCAGGGGCAGAGTCAGGGGCCTGCTCTGTCCCTGGTGGGCAGTGTCTCAAGGCCGTGGGGCCGTGGGGCTGTGGGGCCGGCTGAGTGGCTGGGCCAGAACGGCCGCCCCCTCTGTGGCCTGGGCGCTGCTGCGTCCACTTGTGCTAGAATGTTTGCAGGACGTTGGCCAGGTCCACTCTGTTCGGGAATAGGAGAGCAGGCAGGAGAGAACGCATGGGTGGGCGGACGAAACACAGACATTCATGCGCTTCTTCAGCGCCTGGGCAGCAGAGGGCTTTCCATCCCCACCCCAGCAGAACCCGGAGGCGTCCTGTGCTCTCGGAGCCTGGCTCTGGTCTCACTGGAGCGCCTGTCTTCCTCCTGAGTCTCCTCGTCTGTTTGAATTCCCCACCGGCATTGGCCCCAGGGGTGGGGGTGGGGGGCTGGTCCAGGCTGTCCTGGGGACTTGGGGTAAGGGTTCTGTGAACAGCGAGGGTTTCTTCTCATCCCAGGTCATCTGCAGCACTGGCTGCCCCACTTCAGAGTCAGCCAGAGGGGACCCCGAGACGCTCCCACCCCCAGGGAACTGAGGGCTGTGTGACAACCACAGTCAGACCACCACGCTGGGCGCAGAGCCCAGGCGACGCATAAGCTCCCGCCCTGTCTCGGGCTCTGCTGCCTGCAGAGGAGAGGTTTCTGGGCGGGCCGGAAGCGGGGGTGCGTCACGCCAGCGGTCTCAGTCCCCTGCCGAGCCCTGGGCATTCTTACAGTGAGGCCCGCTCTCCTGACCCAGGGTTCCACCTGCAGGGACTTGCCCGCCGCTGACCCAGATTTCCAGGCCACTCTGTCAACACCTCGAGGCAGGGCAGAGTGTGGCTCCTCCGGGGCCCACGCAGGATCCATGACCAAGCTCTCAGAGACTCCACCTGCCTTGGGAAGACATCCTCCTACCCGAGGAGCCCAGCTGCACAGGGGCTCCGAGGGCTGGCCCGGGTCCCCTTCCACCTGGCCCGGCCCACCCCACGAGGCTGCCCACAGGGCTGCGCTCCAGCACTCCGAGCCTTTAGGGGGACGTGGGTGAGCAGCGCCCAACAGCGGAGGCATCGGTAACAAGGCAACTAAGCACCTGGGACGGGGGCTCTGTACGGGGGTCTGGGGCCAGCTTCTTCTTTGTGACTCTGCCCCAGTCCAAGGTGCTGGCTCTCTCTGGCCTGGAGGATGATTCCGCCTCCAACCTCCACACAGCCTTGACATTCTGCCCCTGGCGGGGGGCCCCATGTGCTGGGCCACACTCGGCAAGGCATGAATCACGGGGCTGGGTCAGAGAAGCTGTGGCCTCAGGAGCCGCTGGAGGCCAAGGAGACCCGCAGACCTCAGAGCCTGCGGAGGGCCAGCCCGCCCTCGGTCAGCGCTGTGCCCTCCCCATCCCCTCCCTGATGAGAGCGCACCTGACCCAAACGCTGCACACAGAGGACGGCTGGCCCAGGCCCAGGGCTCGCCCGGTGGGCTTCAGGGGCACCTGGGCTTCCTCTGAGCCTCAAGTCCACGTGTGCGAAACCTCTCTGAGAAGCAGGCCATGCAGTCAAGTCACACAGGTCCCAGCACAGGTGTGACAGCCACTTAGAGAGAGGGCTGGGCACATCGGTCTCCATTTCCTTTTAACTGTGCCCCAGGCTGCAAAGCCCGAAGGACCTCTTCCCCACCAGGTGCAGCTGGGAGGAATCACAGCCTGGAGGGGACGCAGGGGCTGCGTCCCCCTCCTTACCTCCCCTCTGCCCCCCGCCACCCTCGCAGGCTGAGGGACAGCCTGGCCCACTACTGCTCCCCCTGGAATGGGACTGTTGAGGAGATGGCCAGAGCAACTGGACAACTGGGCACAACATGCTGTGCTGTCCCCTGGAGAGGACACAGGGGCTGCCGGCCCCGACTGCTTGGACTTGTCAGCTCTTGGCCCCAAACGCCAAGTCCAGCCCTGCCTCCAACCCTGGGCTAGGCACCCATGCCAGGCAGGTCAGTGACAGCGCTGGCCCCGCGTGCCATGGCTGATTGGTCCACGTGTTCATCCCCTGTGCTTTCCCCCGTCCCCCGAGAAGGAGAGGGACACAAAGGCAAGGGAGACGGCAGTGGGGGAGAGTTCACGGGCTGTTTGGAAGCCACGGAGCCAAGGGGACTGGTTTGGCGGCACCGACAGGTCACCTACCGGCCAGCGGAGCAGGACAGCGGCAACAAGGGTCCGGGTGGCCCTGCAGAACTGCTGACGGCTCTTGAAGCACCTGTTGTCAGCAGGGCTGCCGAGGGTCTGGCACCAAAAAGAGGGGTGTCGTGGAAAGTCTTTAACTGGGGAGCTGGACCCCCAGGGGCATGCCCTCCACACATCCTCTCCGTCCATTACCACCGCGTACCCACCACTCTGAAGGGGCCCCAGGGCCGGGCGGTGGTTGTCATTACTGCAGCTTCTTCCTGCCATAGAGCTGCCCCCGTCCTGCAGGTGGCGTCTCACTGGAATTTGCCCCCAACCAGCAGCCTCAGGCATGGTGCACTAGGGGCATCTCAATTTCAGACACTCACCTGCGTCCTGTCATCACCCCACGTCCCCTCCAGACATCGGCTGGGGCCCCAGGCAGCCCCACTCGGCCGCTTCCTGGCTGGCAGATGTTGGAAGAGTTCCCTAAGCTCTCTGTGAACTGCACCACGAGCTCCTGCCTTGCAATCGAGGTCCAGAGGCCCAGCCACTGTGTCTGTACAGATCCTCAGAAAGAGAAGGTGACATTCCCTCACCCAGCACGTGGCATAGCTAGGCACCAAAAGCCTCCCAAATTGGCCTCAGACTCACCCTGATCCACCCAAATGGGTGTGGCCTTAGTCACCTCCATCCTCCAGGGAATCCTGCCTCGAGGACCCTCGGGACCCATGGGTGAGAATCAGGGGATGCTCTGGGAGCAGGCAGGGACAGAGGCTGCCCGGGCTGGCCAGCAGCACTGAGGGGGACAGGACCAGGCCGCCCAGCCCCGGGGCAAGGGAGGGGTATCTGGTGTCCCAGCCTGGATTGCCCCCTGGGGCTTGGGAAAGGCATGGGACAAACCAGCAGGAGTTTAAGTGAGCACCAGGCATCCTGGCTGCACCCCACCCAGGGGCGTCTTACAGGAAGGGGCCAGGACAATGGGTGAACCAAGCACACAGGCAGTTACAGGGATGATGGGTGTGGGGGGCTCAGGCCTACTCACACACGTGTGCACACGCGCACACACACACATTCTGCACGCTGACCTGGCCCTGTCCCCAGCCCCTGGCCCCCCATGGGTCTCCATTTGCTCCTCTGGGTCATGGCCACCTGTTCTGTGGGTGTGAGCTTCTCACAGGCACAGACGTGTCACCCAGTGACAAACCTCCTGGTGCGGTTTAGGTGCCCACAGAGGGACAGGGCCTCCGCTGGCCCAGCCACCAACCGGAGCTTGTGGAGGGGAATTCAGACCAGAGCAGAGGAGTGTCCCCCATGGCTGGGCATCAGCTGGAGAGGCACAGAGTGAGGGGGGCCATGAGAGGGGTCTCTTCCACCCCCTCCTGATGGCAGCCCAAGGGGCTCTGAGACAGATGCCCCACACTATGGGAATGCTGGCCTTGGCCCTGCCCCGTGGAAACTTCTGAGAACGGCCGAGCATATCTGGGGCTCAGGCAGGAAGCCCATGGCCCACAGGAGAGGTATCGAGTGGCCAGGGCAGCTTGGCCCACAACCCTTCCCTGGAGCAGCCAGGGCACCAGGGGTGGGCGCCTGGCAGTTCGGCTGGTGGGTGCTCTGCCCTGGCCGGGACCTGGATCCCCCGGATTCCCGGCAGCATCATGGGGAGGCCAGCCTCCTGCCTTCTCCTGGAAGGAGCTCCATAGCAAAGGCACCACAAGGAAGGTGGGGCTGAGGCTACCCCTCCGGCCCAGGCAACCCCTTCCGCAGAGGCCTGGCTCAGCCCAGCACCCAGGCTCCCCCAGGGGACGTGGGGCCGGAGAGCCCTGGGCCCAGCAGATGCAAGCCCTCCACCCTCCTCTGTGTTCAGAAAGATGAGGAACAGGGGCTAGGAGAGGGGCCCCTTCTTTTCTAGACAGTTCTGGAAACAATCCTGGCTCACTGGCTCCAGTCCTCAGGAGCTCACACCGACCCTGCCCTGCCGCAGGCAACCCTCCCCTCCTCAGCGGCGGAGGGGACAGGGCCCCTGTGTTTTCTCCCATCTTCCCCAAGGATGGATGGCGGGCACCTCTTGACTCTGATGGGACTGAGCGGAGCTCTGGGCCAGCTGGGGTGGCGTGTCCTCACCAAGGGCTCCCGAGACACTTGAGGCACGCTGGCCTCCCACCCCTCATTCGCTGACCCTCTCTAAGGGTACTGGACCTCCTCGGGCGGCATATCCTGGTCTGGCGACTCCAGTGTCCGGGCCACCTCCGACCCACTCGTCCTGAGCGGGCACAAGTCTCCGGCACTGTGGGAGGGGACTAAGCGCCAGCCGCTGACCATGTCCCAGGCCAAGGGGTGGTGTGAGTGACGGCACAGCACTGCATGAGTGTGGTGGTGAGGGCGCCGGGGGCCAGCCAGGAGCCACCCACAGACGGGGCTGAGGACACATCCCTGGCCATCACAGCTGCCACTTTTTGAGTATCTGTTAAGTGCCAAGAGTTCACGTCCGTATCTCCAGTTCCCAGGGAACCTCCGTGACATGCCTTATCCTCTTTTTAACAATGAAAACCTGAGGCCCCAAGAGATCAAGGATGGCAGAGAGGATCCCACGGACCCAGGCCCTCCCCACCCCAAGCTTCTACCTCCCTGCCCCCCGGAGGGCAGTGCACTGCCGCAGCCCCAGGGGGCCTCCAGTGGGTGGGACAACTGGGGGACAGGGAGGGAGGAACATAAGGGCCTTTAGGAATAGGGTCCTGGGTGCCCCAGTGGCCTGTCCCCAGCCAGTGGGACATCAGGACAGCAGGGCTGGGATGGTGGGGGCTTCCCACCTAAATATTGGAATGGGCCACAGTTAGCGGGTCGAGGTGGGCTCCCGTGCGATGGAGGCCGGAGACCACGAGGTGGCGTGCGCGCCCCTGCCTCGGGGCCCAGCGCAGCGGGCACTCCGATTCGCGCAAAGACTGGAGCGCCTGCAGCCTGCGAGGCCGGGGTAGTCGACAAGGCTTCCACCAGGGGACACCCCGGGACCGTTCCGAGTGTGGGGGCTGAGGAGCCCGGCGCTGGGGGAGGGGTGGGGGGCGGGGCGGCAGGGGGAGCTGGAGTTGCGAAGGAGTGATTGAGAGACGGCTCCCGACCCTGCTGGGCCCCACCGGGTTTGGGAGAAAGGTCCGAGCGCGCACCCATGGTCCCTATCGTTTTGCACATCCCAACAGTTCTGTTCCGGGAATAAGTGCAGGGTCTGTGGGTCACGCTGGAGGGAGAGGGTCCGGGGGAGCTGGGCCTCGCGTGCCCCGGGGCCGGAGCTTGTTTAGCACGGAAGACGCAGGGGAGAGGTCAGGTCCTGAGCGGGCCCTGGTTAAGCAAGTGGAGCGGAGCGGAGCCATCACCAGAGTCGCACCCGTGCTCGCGCGCTTCTGCCCGTGGCCTTCACTGTCTGGCTCCACAAGACGGCCGCACAAGGGCACCTTCTCCCAAACCAATTCACCCCAGGCTCAGTCCTCCTGTCCGAGTGGGGCCTCTCTAAGCCCCGTCTTTCAAAGTTCTGCTCAGAGACCCGAGCTCACAAGCCAGCCCGCGCCACTGCACTAGCTGGTCGGGTGTGTGCGTGCCACACCGTCTGGTATCAGAAGGCGTCTTAGCAGGAGCCTCTGCATTCAGCGTCCTAGTCCAAAGGAGTGACCGACCGGTAGCGAAACCGCAGACAGGGTGGCTGGCTGGCCTGTCTGTGGGGCCGACCAAGTCAGCGAGGCAGAAGCCCTCCGCAGCCCTCTCATCATCTTGGAGAAAGAGCCACATCACAGGACCCCGCAAGATCGGCTTCCTCCGGCCCGGGACTCGTCTCTGGTCCCCACTGCCAGCTCCTGCTGGTTCACAGTGACAACCCGCTGACCCGCTGGCCTAGAAGTAGCACTCAGCTCGGCCCTGACCCAGATCCCTGCCTGCAGGTGGACGGTGGTTAGAGTGTGAGCCCTTAAATATATAAAAGCATGTTCAACTCCATTCGTAATCAGAGAAAGACAAACCATAACCGCACCGAAACACTGTTTTCACCCATCGGATTGGCACAGATTCACAAGCTTGACAAGACACTGTGCTGGGGAGGCGGTGGAGGAAGGGGTGGTCTCGCCGGCCGCTGGTGGGAATCAGAACTGCAGAGCCCTCCGGGGGTGATGCCACGACACTGAGCACAAGGGAACCTGAGTCGAGCTCTCGCCCCAGCACTCCCATTTCCAGGAATTTAGCCCGAGGTTGACTCTCCGGCCGTCGGAGAACACATACGCACGTGGTCGTTCATGGCAGCATCAGCGCTGTGGTGAGAGATTGCATAAATTCAATGGCGTAAGTCCGCAAATGGAGCACTAGGCAGCCGTGAGAAGGAATGACAACGAACTCTGGAAACTGTTATGGAATGATTTCCAGAAGACACCATTAAGTAGAAGAAATAAAATGCATATGTGGTATGTTCTCTTCTGTGTAAGAAATAGAAATGAAATATATGTGAATCTGCTGATTTGGGGGGGGAACAAATACAAGAAGGGTAAATGAGAAACTTATGAAACTAAGCAGCTGAGGGTGGGTAGGGATGGAGTGGAAGGCGGGGAGAGAAGACACCTCTGGCTAGACCTCTCTCTGGGGCTTTGACGAACTTTCGGGAACTTGGGAAGGTGCTGCACACCCAGTGAATGCAATCCAGCAAGTGTGTGTGTGTGCGTGGGGGCGGGGGGTCAGCCCTAACATTGAATGGAATCCAAATAAATGACCTGAGCTATATACCACATGGATCACGCAACCGCACCAGAAAAAAGAGGGGGGGAAAGGCTAATTCAAGTAGCTTTGAATATAGTACTTTGACTTTATTCCCTCAGCCTAAACGCAAAGAAACAACCCCCCTGCAAAAAAAAAACCCTAGAACTTTACTTAATAATTTTGTGGGTGGCTGAGATACAAATGTAACGATTCCGAAACAATTTTTCTGTATCGTGAGACTGAGAAAATGAGCAAATAAATGATACCGTCAGGAGCCAGTTTTCCCCGGGGGAGAAAGGAGACATGAGTGAGAAATGGGGAAGGTGCGTGCATTTGCTCCACAAACTGGATGCCACAAACAACAGAAATGTGTCGTCTTGGTTCTGGAGGCTGAAGGTCCAGGAGCAAGGTGTGGGCAGGGTTGGTCCCTTCTGAGGCCAAGAGGGAGACTGGTCCAGGCTCCTCCCTAGCTTCCGGTGCATCGCGCACTCCCTGAAGCGCGACCCCTTTCTGTCTGTCCTCGAGTGGTGTTCTCCCGGCACAGGTCTGTCACAGCAGTCGGCACCGACAAGAGCAGTATTCCCCGGGGAAGTGGGTGTTTCTAGGGCTGGGAAAGAAGAGGTATTAGACGAGCCTGGGGCTTTCCACGCAGCCTGAAAGTAAGGACGTGACACAGGGACGGGTCAAACGGACAAAGGATGCTGAGCAAGTCCACCCGAGGAGGATGCTCCTGGCCAAATTGGGGACAATCTGAGCATCAAAAAGAATGATGACAGTAATGGATTATGACACATTGAATCAAAAGGTATGCATGCCCTGGCAGGTGTGGCTGAGTGGGTTGAGCACTGGCCTGCAAATTGGAAGGTTGTGGGTTTGATTCCCGGTCAGGGCACATGCCTGGGCCAGGTCCCCAGTTGCGGGTGTGTAAGAGGCAGCTTGACTGACGTTTCTCTCCCTCTCTTTCTCTTCCCCTTCCCTTGTTTCTAAAAACAAGTAAATAAGGTCTTTTTAAAAAAACTACGCATGAGTCCATCCTGATTCTAAAAATGAAACAAACATACAAAATAAACTGGGGGGAGACGAGAAAGGTTCTTTATAGTCAAGAGACAACAAATGTAGCAGGGATGAGAGTTAGAACACAAACACTTTGCAACCATCATCAAATAACGGATTCAAACAGAAATACTGAAACCATCGAGGAAAAGATTGCTGGGAGTCCAGATAGTTACAGTTTCAAAGCATCTCCGCAAAGAGTAAGTAATTACAAAGAGGGAAAAAAGAGAGATCTCTACAGTGGAGACCCCTGGCGGGCACCCCTTCTCCAGGTGACTAAAGCAAACACCGGGGATGGGACCAGGACCGCCCGCCAGCCTGCGCCTCTCAGCGTAACTCACACAGACCCACAGTCACCTGCCAAACCGACGTCGTCGGACGCGAGACTCTGGGAAAGAAGCCAACAGGTGCAAACCGAGAGACTTCTCAAAACCATGGGTTTGTGCTCTTCACATACGTCAGGGGGAGGAAACCCGAAGAAAAGATGAGAAACTCCCAGACTGAAGGAATGGGACTTTTTTTTATAGGGCTTTCCTTCTTCATTTACTGCACGATGTACATAGAAGTATAAAAAAAAAAAAAAAAATCCCTGAACAGGTAAAACCACTTCAAAAAAGGAAAGCAACAGCGAGCATTAACCCTATCAGGAATGAAGACCAGACTGCAAAGCCATTTTAAAAAAAAAAAAAAAAAAAAAACACCACATGATGACTTACATGGAATCTCACTCAGCTGATGACTTACTGTTGAGGAAAAAAAGCACAAAAAGAGATTGATAGACCAAAGCAACAGAAAAGAGCACCCCGACACTCACGTGTGCGTTTGGGGAGCTGACACAGGTAGTCTGGCATCGCCAACCAAGAGGGAGAAGATGGGTTTTTCAGGTAAATGGTGTTGGGAAAACTGGTTCACTGCACGGACAAAATCAACCTGGTCCCTTATCCAACACCGTTAATCTATTCAGAGACACACTGGCATTTTATAAAAGAGACACCCAAAGGCAGCAAGTGGACTCTGTTGAACTCATTGGTGACCGGAGAAAAGGAACCCAACACTGTCAGTTCCCCCCCCCCAAAGGGCGGACTAACCTGGGGCTAGGGGTAGGGGCGAGGGCAGGAGCAGCCTCACCTCTGAGGCTGTCCTCTGCAGCAATCTGCAAATTCTTCGTGTGGTCCCTTAACCTACTGTAGTATGTGACCTGGCAAGTCCAACCCTGGACACCTGCAGGACTCTCTTTGTGGCCTTACCTGGGTGCGGTCCTACTGAGTATCAGACCAGATTCACGAGGAATTCACGAAGGCTTCATTCAGAGTGTGTTACAGGAACTTACCTTCAAGGTGAGGCCGCTGACACTGGGCCACTGGCACCATTAACAAGGATAATAACCAAGATTCATGAAAACAGTCGAAGGTGTTCATTAATAAGGATCATAACTGCAACTAATGAAAACAATCAGTTAACCATACTACTATAAAAGGTGACCAAAAAAATCGATTATGTCCAGACAATACTAGGAAACTGCTTTATTATTTTGAAAGCAGGTAAATAAGGAGAAAGAAGCAAGCATTTACCCTGCTCCTCTGATGTGAATTGTACCTGTACCTCAGAGTTAAACCAAACAGGTGATGAAGAGGCACCTCTATGTACATTCCAACTAACAAACAAAGGAGGAAGGAGCAAAATTAAAGAGTCACCGTATGGCCTGAACGTGTCCCCTCGAAATCCCCACATTGTGGGCCCACCCCCACAGTGTGACCGTATTCAGAGACAGAGTCTTTCAGGAGGGAATTAGGGTTACATGAGGCCATAAGGGTAGGGCCCTAACCCCACAGGCTGGTGTCCCTCTAAGAAGAGGAAGGGACACCAGAAATCGCTCGGTGCCATTCCATCATCATAGTCTGGCAGCGCGACG